>JBAKBP010020582.1:0-42299 GCA_037953745.1 Lithodes maja | reverse complement strand
GAAAGAGAGAAAAGGAGAGAAATTAAAACAAAAACGGTGACCCCACTTAACATTGTTCTAGTTTTCGTTCGTAGGGATATTAAGTTAATTATTATCACTTAACTTTTCACAATATTTCGTCAAGATGGTCGGTGAACATATAATTTGGTCTGTACTACTTACTATAGGCTTTTTATTTTCAGCTGAGGGTAAATTGCCATGTCCTCATCATGAGTACTCGGCTATTACGACGATTTTTGACTGGTGATGGGCTGGTCTATCAGAGTGAGAACTGAGCGATCTCTGCCATACCCATAGCTTACTCTGACTGTTCCTTTTACTTATATATTTTCTAGATATCGAGTGACGGCGTCTCTTCCGTGGATTGACCTCCCAATCTACCAAGATTGGAAGCCAAAGCGTCACATTTTTCCCTTGCCCCTCAACTTTCTCTTCATAATTGCTGAGGGGCACAGGGCCCTGGGTGGGGCTTTGGTTTCCCGGGCGTTTCCGCACCCTCCTCAGCTCCCCGCCATGGAGTGCCTTCGGTCACCCAGGCTTTATTGTGGTCGGCAGGGAGGGTTCTGTGGGGGCGCTCGGATATGGCCTTGGCCGTGCTCGGAGCCTTGGGGCTGTTCGGCCAGGCAGCTTGGGGAACAACAACAACACGACGATTTTGAAGCGAAATGTGGTGTTAATTATGAAAACTTGGTATTTGTATAAGACAGGGACATAGAATTTTCATATTTTTCCCTTAAAGGGAGACGGGCCGTTTGTTTGGTCATTTATTACTTTATTTCAAGGTTTCTTCACTAGATTCTCATCAAGCTTAAAAAAAAAAAAAAAAAACTCATTCAAGATAAATTTGTACATTTTTCAATAGAAAAATGTCCTGGCTGAAGGCCGATTCCTCTTAAAATTTCAGGCTTGCGTTCGCTCGCCAAGAAAAAATCGACACCTAAATGGCACGAAAGGTCATAAAATTGACAAAGAAATGGGGCAAAAGGTGTTAAAATCGCCAAATTATTGGGTCGAACGTCTTTTAATCTCAAAACAAATGGGGCTTAACAAAAGGGATAAAGGGGACCAGAGAAACGACCCGTCTTTCCTTAAGTATCGATAAATCAGTTGCTAAGGGATTCAATTTAGCATCATCTGGTCAATTTAGCATCATCTGGTCAATTTAGCATCATCTGGTCAATTTAGCATCATCTGGTCAATTTAGCATCATCTGGTCAATTTAGCATCATCTGGTCAATTTAGCATCATCTGGTCAATTTAGCATCATCTGGTCAATTTAGCATCATCTGGTCAATTTAGCATCATCTGGTCAATAACATTCATTATTGACCACCGACACAGCTTTCCTCCTCCCTCGTAATATGGCTTTCATCTATCATTCAGTCTTATCATAATCTCTCAAGTCATTCACTCACCGCCAATGTTTATATCTTCTCATCCACATTATATTAGCTTTATTCATTCATTCATTGTCATTCCTAGTGCATGCCTTTATTCTTCAATTCTACTCACCCATTGTAACTCATCTCACTGCCATACTCTTGTATGTCTTTCCGTTTCCACCCATGGCCCCTATTCCATTTACAAATATAGCCTTCTTTCTGTCTTATCTGTATCACTCGCACTCTTTCATTGAAACTGAATCTTTACTTATCCATACATATATATGTAACTGTTTTCTCGTGTAATATCACATTCAATTACATGAATTCATTTCGATCTCCCCATGACAGATATTTAATAACCCCGTTCTCAACCACCAGTCCAACTCACACGCACACACTCTTACGCTCTATCGACCATCCAATATCAGTCCTGGCCAATTATCCACTCTATTTTTCTTCTGCTACCTATGTAACACACCTTCTTGCCCTCCCCTCTCTTGTTCCGCTCTGACTCACGAATATTCACACACTCAATTCTGCTTTCACCTTTCTGTATAATATTATATCCTTCTTATGTTTCTGTTTACTCTCATCCAGCTACTCGCCCACTGGCTTATTTTATCCTATGTTCCTTCTCACTCATACATTCCCTCTCATTCTCATTCACTATCCTTCTCATTGCTTACCATTCACCATAACCTAACACTATCACTCTCATCCAACACCCACCAACAATTATCACTCATGCTTTTATCTTTATCCACTCATTCTCATTATTGCTGTTCCATATTATGGCCTACCACTGTACCTCTATTATTTATTATAATCTAAACACGTTACTTCTCTCTCCTCACCCACCAACATGTATCACTCTCACAGTCGCTCTTTCCCCACTCACCTCCTCACTCTCCGCCACTCACCTCCTCACTCTCCCCCACTCACTCTCCCCCACTCACCTCCTCACTCTCACCCCACTCACATCCTCACTCTCCGCCACTCACCTCCTCACTCTCCCCCACTCACCTCCTCACTCTCCCCCACTCACCTCCTCACACTCCCCCACTCACCTCCTCACTCTCCCCCACTCACCTCCTTACTCTCCCCCGTCTCAGGAATCGTCCCCCGGCTTGGTGTAGAGAGCCGATTTTACAACATAGCCACCAGCACAAATCGTTGTCTAGCAAACCTCTGCAGGAAGGAAAACGTGGGATTCGTCGACACCTGGGACAATTTCTACTACGATGACTATTTGTTTTCGGACGATGGAGTTCATCTGAACCAGGTGGGAGCAGCACATTTTGGGCGTCTTTTCAACGATGCGGTGAAGGATTTTCGGAGAAGAAATCGACTCAGCACAGGACAACCAGGAAGGAGGACCGAAGACAGCGAGGGCGGCAACCTGCGAAGGAATTAAATGCTAATCTGTCAAGAACCGCGAATTTGGATAAAGCTCCACCAACACGACCCAAATTCAAAACCGCCAGGAATAATGACCGAGGACCGATGTCAGCCATGAATGTAAATGTAGATCCGATCAGAACCAAAAATTTGATTAAAGAACGTTCTGTGAGTTCTAAAACCGCAACTTTAAAGGTTTTCTATGCAAACGTTCGTAGCATACGCAATAAATTTTCAGATTTAGAGGAACTAGTTTTTACTGAAAATTATGATGTGATTGGTATAACAGAATCTTGGCTCAATACAGTAGATAGACTTTTTAGCAGAGTATTCATTTCCCGGTTATGTAATGTTTGAGAAAAGCCGAATAAATAAAAATGGAGGTGGCGTTTTATTTTATATCAAATAAAGTCTTAACCCGACCCTCTTGTCAAAACCGGGTTATCGACACATCTTTTGTGCTAATAAAGAATAATAAAGGTACAAAAATAATACTTGCATTAATATGCAGACCTCCAGCTCAATCAGTGCAAACTGACCGAGAAATTTATGAACAAATTGCAGATGTAAGTAACTCACAAGATACCGTATTTTTTGGCGACTTTAATTTACCTGTGACCAAGTGGGGCGATACTCTTACTTCACACTCCGGACATGACTTGTATACGAACTTGCAAGAGAGTTCGCTTTATCAATTTGTTCGAACACCGACCCGTGGTAATAACGTTCTTGACATTGTACTTGCAACAAAAGAAGAATTAATAGAGAATTTGAATGTTGGTGATGAATTCAGTAACAGCGACCATCGTACGATAACTTTCACTTTAAACTTTACTAGTAATGAACCAAATAGTAGCATCGAAAAAGTCCCTAATTTGAAGAAAGCAAACTTTCATAAACTTAGAGCTATGTTTAAAGAAACTGACTGGAGCTTTTTAATTAACAATAACGACATAAATACATCTTGGAAGTTATTCGAAACCACTGACCTAAAAGCAGTGCAAGACTGCATACCATCGAAAATACGGCGTCCAGGCCATAATAATAAGCCCAAATGGTGGAATAAAGATATTTCAAACTGCCTGCTTGCTAAAAAAAAATGCTAATGATAGATTAAAATCCTCACAAAATGACGAAGAACGGGTGAAATTTGTAGAGCTACGACGAAAAGCCAAAAAGTTAATTAAGCAAAGTAAAAAGACCCTAGAGTTACATATTGCGAATCAAAGTAAAACAAACCCGAAAGAATTCTATAGTTATATCAGGAAGAAAAAAGTAGTTACTTCAACTGTTGGACCGTTAGTCGATGAAAATGGAGAATACACCAAAGACGAAGTACAAATGAGTAATGCCCTCAATACCTTCTTTGCATCAGTTTTTACAACAGAAGACCTCAGTGATATCCCTACACCATCGCCGATTCAGATTGATAATTCAGATGTTCTAAGCAATATCACCGTTACAGAGAGAGAAGTATTGAATTGTTTAGATAAACTCAAGGAAAATAAAACGCCTGGACCTGATACAATCTCGCCTAGAGTTCTAAAGGAAGCTAAGGATGAGCTCTCCAAACCACTGACATTACTATTCAATAAATCCTTGCAGTCTGGAACTATGCCTGATCAGTGGAAGATAGCCAACGTAACACCGATATTCAAAAAAGGCAGCAAATCCCTACCCAGTAACTATCGTCCAATTAGCTTAACCTCAGTTGTATGTAAAATGCTAGAAACGGTCATAAGAGACAGACTCGTAAATCACTTGGAGGAAAATAACATACTTAAAGATACTCAACACGGCTTTCGTAAAAAACGTTCCTGTTTAACAAACCTCTTAGACTTCTTCCACGATATCCTCAACCTCTACGATGAGATTAAAGCTGTAGATATTATATACCTTGATATTCAAAAGGCCTTTGACAAAGTTCCCCACAAACGTTTACTGCTAAAACTAAAAGCGCATGGAATACAAGACGGTGTGTTGAAATGGATAGAAAATTGGCTCGGCGACAGAAAGCAAAGAGTAGTCATAAACGGTAAGGCATCTAAATGGACCAATGTAAGTAGCGGGGTACCCCAGGGATCGGTACTAGGACCAATTCTCTTTCTAATTTACATCAACGACATAGATGAGGGTCTCACCTGTACAATCTCAAAATTTGCTGACGATACAAAAATTGCAAATAGCGTACTCTCAAAAGATCAAGTTGACGATATGCAACACAATCTAGATAAATTGTCACATTGGGCCCAAATTTGGCAAATGAGTTTCAATGCGGATAAATGTAAAGTACTACATATCGGATACCTAAATGAGAAAGCAAACTATTCGATGAATGGCACTCAGCTTAAGAATGTAAACAGAGAAACCGATCTGGGAGTAACAATATCGAGTAACCTAAAACCGAGTCAACAATGTTCAGAAGTTGTTAAGAAGGCAAACAAAATAATTGGCTTTATAGGCAGATCATTTGAGCATAAATCCAAAGCCGTAATCCTAACCCTTTACAATTCCTTAGTCCGCCCTCTTCTGGAATACTGCGTTCAATGCTGGTGCCCTTATTACCAAAAAGACATAAACAAGCTAGAACGAGTTCAACGTAGAGTTACCAAAATTATACCTAGCCTAAAGAACAAACCATACGAAGAGCATCTTAGAGAATTAAATCTATTTCCTTTAACCCAGCGCAGATTAAGAGGTGACTTAATTAAAGTGTTCAAAATCATCAAAGGCATCGACAATATGAACTGTAGTAAGTACTTCACTATCGACCAATCTAATTACACGCGGGGAAACGGTTGCAAAATTATTGGTAAATCTTTTAACTCACACGAATCTAAGAATTTCTTCTTCAATCGAGTTGTCAACTTGTGGAATGGGCTTCCCCGAGACGTTATAGACTGCAGCACCGCTGATTCATTTAAATTCCGCCTAGACAAATAGCTTGCATCAAACCCGCGACTGACTGCGTTTGTAAATGAATAACTTTATTTTATCCTCCCCTCAGTTACTAACCCATATGTCCCCTACTTACTTCCTAACGTGGCAGGGCAGTAGTTCCCTTTCCAATGTTCCCTTACCCACTCTAAACCACTGTTTGGACACTTGATCCTCAGTGTTTTGGAGGACAAGCAGCTTAGAAGGGTCACTAGATCTGTTGTTGCTTGATTTCCTTTGTACTCCTTTGTACTTTGTACACTCACCTCCTCACTCTCCCCCACTCACCTCCTCACTCTCACCCCACTCACCTCCTCACTCTCCCCCACTCACCTCCTCACTCTCCGCCACTCACCTCCTCACTCTCCGCCACTCACCTCCTCACTCTCCCCCACTCACCTCCTCACTCTCTCCCACTCACCTCCTCACTCTCCCCCACTCACCTCCTCACTCTCCGCCACTCACCTCCTCACTCTCCCCCACTCACCTCCTCACTCTCGGCCACTCACCTCCTCACTCTCCGCCACTCACCTCCTCACTCTCCCACACTCACCTCCTCACTCTCACCCCACTCACCTCCTCACTCTCACCCCACTCACCTCGTCACTCTCCGCCACTCACCTCCTCACTCTCCCCCCACTCACCTCCTCACTCTCCCCCACTCACCTCCTCACTCTCCCCCACTCACCTCCTCACTCTCCGCCACTCACCTCCTCACTCTCCGCCACTCACCTCCTCACTCTCACCTAACTCGCGGCCTCACTCTCCCCCACTCACCTCCTCACTCTCACCCACTCACCTCCTCACTCTCACCCACTCACCTCCTCACTCTCCCCCACTCACCTCCTCACTCTCCCCCACTCACCTCCTCACTCTCCCCCACTCACCTCCTCACTCTCCCCTACTCACCTCCTCACTCTCCCCCACTCACCTCCTCACTCTCACCTAACTCGCCGCCTCACTCTCCCCCGCACACCTCCTCACTCTCACCTAACTCTCCCCCACTCACCTCTTCACTCTCCCCAACTCACCTCCTCACTCTCCCCCACTCACCTCTTCACTCTCCCCCACTCACCTTCTCACTCTCCCCCACTCGCCTCCTCACTCACACCTAACTTGCCGCCTCACTCCCGCCTAACTCTGAACCAGGGAATTCGCTCAGGGTACGGTTACCGCTCGCCTCCACTAGCCTCTAGCTTCACTGGAATGTATCCGTTCTGAAAAGCGAATTTGTAGCTCCCGCGGTTCGAAACTCGGTCCGAATTGGTTTCAGCCCGAGCGCATATTAGCTGTATTTGGCTGCTTAGGGTCGCTGCAGATCGGTGTGGTTGAATGGACTATATAATTTATTTCGAGTGCCCGGCCATATTGAGTTGAGGGCCGGCAGGTATAAGTATAGTTGCTAATACAGACATTTACCTATTCGGACCATTCGGCTGTGTGTGTGTAAAGAGATGGTGTACTGGTGAGACTAATTGCATAGATTGAAAGACATGTATTGGACTTTAACAATATTTTTTAGAAAAGGCTATCATTAACAATCAGTATAGTGTATATATATCTATCTATCTACTCAGGCCCAATCCCCACTTTTCCTTTTTTTTTGGTGTGGGGGGGGGGGGGGTCGGTAGCCGAGTCAAGACAGAGCAAGAACAGGGACAACACAAAACACAACAGAAAACAACGAACACACACAAACAGAATAATTGGAACAAATATATCGCCATATACATCGTACCCAATAACCTGTCGGCTGGCCAAGTTTTAAATGCTGTGAAAGTAAATTAAATGCAACAACAGTTCGTATATATAAAAACAAGTAAGCCATTCAACACGCCCTGTTAATTATTAGTGCTTATATACTACTTTTATTTATCTAAGTGTATACTATGTGCCAACATTTTATAATTATCGATCAGTATGTAAAATTTAACTAATTTCATAAGTAATTGCTTAGTTTAAAGCACAACAAATTAACACACAATCAACTCAGATCCATGCCATGACCTCTGATAACTGACCTACCTGGTTTATTCTAAAATAACTTGCCTGTTCTTAACTCTGATCCCTCTACTATATCTAATTGGGGCAGAGAAACCTTGTTACTTTTAATGCTTCCCAAAACTCAATTTCTCCATCTGTCTACTCGTCGCCTCCTACCAAAAAACTATGACCTACTCTTCAACAACATACACATTAACCCTTCATCTGTGGTGATGGGCTGGTCTATCAGAGTGAGAACTGAGCGATCTCTGCCATACCCATAGCTTACTCTGACTGTTCCTTTTACTTGTATATTTTATAGATCTCAAGTGACGACGTCTCTTGCGTGGATTGACCTCCTAATCTACCAAGATTGGAAGCCAAAGCGTCACATCTTTCCTTTGCCCCTCAACTTTCTCTTCATAATTGCTGAGGGGCACAGGGCCCTGGGTGGGGCTTTGGTTTCCCGGGCGTTTCCGCACCCTCCTCAGCTCCCCGCCATGGAGTGACTTCGGTCACCCAGGCTTTATTGTGGTCGGCGGGGGGTGGTTCTGTGGGGACGCTCGGTTATGGCCTTGGCCTTGCTCGGGGCCTTGGGGCTGTTCGGCCAGGCAGCTTGGGGAAAAACAACAACAACAACCCTTCATCTTCTCTTAATATTCTTGGTGTCTCTTTTTCTTCTGATCTCTCTTGGAAAGATCATATTACCACTTGTTTTGTCAGGCTATAATATTTACAGCTCGTGATATAGTCTTTACTAAAATCCAGATCTGGACTTATAGACCGTAAATAACTCAACAGGGTCAAATCAAACACGTTCTTAATCTCACAAATAGGTATTCAATTAGGTACTACAGAACTCAATAACAACACACAACAATTATACACAAGTTTATTCAAAGATATATATATACCTGGAAATCAGAATGCAGCTTCACCTGGATAATTATTGCAACTATCAGGCAAGGATTACCAGGCATATAAATAGTAGATCATGAATGGGTAGCAATTGCTCTTCAACTGTGGTTATAAACAAGGTGAATAATATGCAACTAAATAATTCACGTAACTTATGGAATCAACCCTTAATAATAATAATCATGTGAGTCGAGTGTCTTTCGTGAATAGAGCAACAGTGAAAGAACTAGAACACAATCTCAAACAAGAGAGTCTGGGAGAATTAAGAGGTTAAATAAACACTCAGGATGGTGGGGTGAGTCACACAACAGGTAGTGGCGAGCTAGCCAGGTAGTCGCATTTACTAAGGTGACCTTCTCATTAACTAGGGGGGGGGGGGGTCAGGTCATATATTTGTACTGCGGGGGTGAACATTTAGTTTTGAATTAGTGCAACTATGAACTCAGTTTCAATGATAATATTATGAAATTGGTGGCAGAATAGTAATTAATTATTTGCACTATTTATTCTCGAGGCAACTCAAATTACGTAATTTAGGCTGGGAATCTTATATTCACTTCAAACGATCGTATGTAATAATAACGAAACGCGTCGAGGAATTCAGATGTAAATTTAATATATAATTATAAATGGAATAAAAAGAATATCTATTAATTGTATTTAAGAACAGATTATAATTTACTAAATGAACTAAGACAATGAATGCTCTGGAACTATCAGGGAATGAAAGTGTAATCAATAATGATTACGATGTTAATTATAAATAGGAGATATTGCAAACGACGAAGTTGTGCTGAGGAAATACTCAGAATAGTATTACCAAGATGTCTGAACGAGTTAACAGAGTCTTAAGAGAATATACACCGTAACACAGGGTGTATAGAATATGATGAACAATTAAGTAACAGAAACTATGCAATGCTCGAATTCCTAAGCACGATGAATCAGAATTACTTACATCAGTAATCAAATGAACGTAAATACTAATTCATAAAATAATTACAATGGTGATTAAATAAGAGAATAAAAATGGGGGAACTCGGGAAGTAAATGTGTTGATAGAAAAACAATACTTCTCAAAGAGGGTACGGAGGTAAATTAATTATAAAAATGGGCGTAGGTTCTAGGTAATCAGTGATGGATTAAGAAGGGGAATTATACACGAAATACACTTCGACCTCAACTTGCAAAATACACAACAGAATACATATTTTAGGAAAATCTGCGAGTGTGTGGCAATGTGAATTAATTAACACAGATGTATATAACGTATACGTAGGATGTTCTAGAGAAGATAAATTAATTATGAGCAGTAGGTCTTGAACACAGACCTTAACTAAGTCTTTATATAAGAATTCAGAAGGATTAACACAATACGCAATTAAAGATCTTGGGCACAGATCTCAGAATTAATTGGCACAACACGATTCACATATTTTAACCTATACCTCGACAACAATAACACAATTAAGATACACAGGGACACTTAGGGTAAGTTTTGGAGGGCAGAGAGAGTAGGAGTCTGGCCGACGTGGATCGTAGGTTCGTGGAGCCACACCTCAGGGGTAGAGGGCGCCACTCGAGCAGGACTTCAGGTTCCAGGCTTCAGGAATGTGGGGCGTCACTCAAGCAGGACTTCAGGGGGGGCACTTCAGGCTAGAACACTCTCCGGGCAGGGTAGGGGCAGGCTAGTACAAGCCACAACTGTGATTCGCTACTCTGGTCCTTATTCAGGTTTAGGGTAGTACCGCAGTCAGGTTTGCATACTTTTCCATAATTTATTTGAGGTAATGTGTGGCTTTTTTCTTGACTCTCGTTTACAGGATTTCAAACTCAGAGGTATATGGGGAAATGGTTGTGATGAAGTTGTGAGGTAATCGCTTGTCGTAGGTATACATAGTGGCTGTTTACATTGATACATATATGCTAGGTAGTTTACTAATTACTTAAGAGCTAGTTATTTAGTCTAGTAATGAAGAAATGGGATGTGTACGAAACGTCCATGAGCTAAACTCCTAGACAAACATTGTTATTGCTCGCCTAATAGTTGTTCCTGGTAGAGGTTTATTATATCTCCCGATCCATCATCATGTGTCCTCCTGTCTACATCCATTTGTATCTGTAGACTTCGGGCTGTTGATGTTTTACTTGCATAAACATCTCTTCATTATAAGAAAGATCCGGGGGCTGAGGAAATGCTATGCTGTGGTTGGCTGCTGCGAGGGGGGAGGGGGGGGAGCAGGCCGTTGATTGGTGGGGAGAATTTCCCATTCTCGAGACTGGTGGCTGTTGTCGTAGAAAACGGGGAAGCAGGGGTCGCTCTTCTATTTGTCCAGGGATCAGAGCATGGGAAAACTGGGGTGCCTCTTCTATTTTTCTTCTCTGCTTTCGTTCTCCAGTCTTCCTCGGTTCTGTTAGTTGCAGACTGGCTATTCTGCAACTATTCTCGGTTGGGCTGGTCTTGAGACCCGTCATTTCACCACTCTTGGTAAAACAACTTCCCAGAAGCTGGGTGTGCTCAACCGCCTCCAGGGGTTCTTTACCCCTGCACAGCTTCTTGCTCTATACAGGGGCACAGTGCGTCCATGTATTGGGTATGGTTCACATGTATGGGGAGGATCCTCACAAGCACTTCTAGACAAAGTAGAAAAGAAACCTTCCGTCTCATTAACTCACGTCCACTCACCAATTCTCTGCAGTCTCTCTCTCTCTTTGCCGCAATGTTGCATCTCTTACTATTCTACCATTATTACAATAATCAGTGTTCTTCAGAGCTCTCTCAATGTATCCCCCCCCCCCCTTTTGTAGAGCACGTAGCACCCGTCTTGCAACACAATCCCACCCCTATTCTGTGCAACTCTCCAACCCAAGAGTGAAACTTTATTCTAATTTGTTCTTCTCTTCAACAGCTGTGCTCTGGATCTCTCTCCCAGAATCAGTCTTTCCCACTTCCTATGACTTATATTGCTTCAAACTCTGTGTGTCCAGGCATTTTGGCTCAAACGTACCTTGATTTTGACCGTCACTCTTTCAATTATGGGGAGGCAATCGTCACAGGTAGTTCTGCCTTTTGTCTCCCTCACTCACACAAAACAAAAATAATTTTCATCTAATTAATCAAATCATGGCAACGTAGATTTGAATTAAAAACTTGAGTATACGAGCTACTTAATTCATCGACCACCAAAAATTCAAAATCAATATAAATAAAGAAGTGTCGCTTTGCCCAAAATCAAAACGGCATACCCAACTCTGCGATGGGTTACCATCATCACTACTATTACCACCATTATAACTACTACTATCACCATCATCACTACTGCTATCATCACTATAACTGTTACCATCATCACTACAACTGTCACTATCACCACTACAACAGTCACCATCACCATTACCTTCACCATTGTCACTAACATCATCACTACTGTCATCTTTATCACTACAACTATTACCATCATCACTACGATTATCACTATCATCTTACAATCATCATTACTTCTGTCACCATCATCAGTACTACTATACCCATCATCACTACTACTAGTAATATCACCATCATCACTAATACTGTCACCATCATCACTACTACTAGTACTATCATCATCATCATCACTGTCGTCATTATCACTACAAGTATCACCATCATCACTATCACCATCATCATTGCTATCCCCATCATCCCTGCTGTTACTACTATCTCTGCTACTGTTATCATCCGTACAATTACCACCATCACTACTACTATCACCATCATCACTAATAATATCACCAAGAATACTAGAGGATTCGCCCCGAAAACAACTCGCCCACGACGAGGGGTGACAATCATCACATTGACCAACTAAATTTGCCTGCAAAATTTGGCGACGATACATTAACCCGTTCAGTACCAGTTATGTCCTTTTCATTATATACTAGATAATAATATACAATTTTATTTAATTAGCAGGAGTTCAACTATCCTAATTAACCCTTTTTCCACCACATATCCTTCTTAAGCTCCACAAAGTCGTCTAATTAAAGTTCCTCTGACAAAGCTAAAATCTTCGCTCAAACTTTTGCTAGAAACTCCACCTTGGATGAGATTCCGGTGCTATTCCTCCCTCTCCAGCCTCCTCTCTCTTACTTATGCCTAATATCCTAATCTCTTCTAAAGATGTACTTTCTACCCTCTCTGGGCTTAATACTAATAAGGCGTACGGTCCGGACGGTGTTCCTCCTGATGTTCTCAAAAATTGGATTCCGTGCTGACTCCCTGCCTAGGCAAACTCTTTCGTCTCTGACTATCCTCTAACGTCTTCCCTTCATGCTGGAAGTTTGCTCACATTCAACCTGTCCCAAAGAAGGGTGACCGCTCTCAACCCTCCAACTATCGTCCAATTGCTCTCATCTCATGTCTTTCTAAAGTTTTTGAAACTATTCTTGCTTCCAAATTTCTTAAGCATTTCTCTTCTCATAATCTGCTCTCAGATCGCCAGTATGGCTTCCTTAAGGGTCGCTCTACTGGTGATCTTCTTTCATATCTTACTAACTCTTGGTCATCCTCCCTTCGGGACTTCGGTGAGACTTTTTCTATGCACTAGACATATCGAAAGCCTTCGATAGAGTCTGGCACAAATCTTTAATTTCTAAACTACCCTCCTTCGGTTTCTATCCCTCCATCTGTGCCTTTGTCTCTAATTTCCTTTCCGGCCGTTCCATAGCCGCGGTTGTGGACGGCCATTGTTCACTTCCTCACCCTATAAACTCCGGTGTTCCTCAGGGCTCTGTCCTATCTCCTATTCTCTTTCTAATTTATATATATTATGAACTCCTCAACTGTACCTCAATTCCCATCCATTCATACGCAGACGACTCAACCATACACTACTCCTTTAGTTTTTCAGAACGCCCCAGCCAGCAATCCATCAACGACAAACGTAATGAAGCCATAGAACTCTGATCTAAATATTATCTCCAATTGGGGCAGAGAAAACCTTGTTACCTTTAATGCTTCCAAAACCCAATTTCTCCATCTATCTACCCGTACGGAACTCCCAGCGGACTATCCCTTATTCTTCAACAATACAAAAATCAATCCTTCATCTTCTATCAATATTCTTGGTGTCTCTTTTTCTTCTGCTCTCAGTTGGAAGGACCATATTACCAGCCTTGCTAAGGCAGCCTCTCAGAAGCTGGGTGTGCTCAACCGCTTTAGGGGGTTCTTTTCCCCTGCACAGCTTCCTGCTCTGTACAAGGGCATAGTGCGTCCTTGTATTGAGTATTGTTCACATGTGTGGGGAGGTTCCTCTCACACCGCTCTCCTAGACAAAGTTGAAAGGAAGGCCTTTCGTATCATTAACTCCCATCCACTCGCCAACTCTCTGCAATCTCTCTCTCTCCTCCGCAATGCTGCATCTCTCTAGCTATTCTATCGCTACTATAATAATCAGTGTTCCTCAGAGCTTTCCCAGTGTATACCACCTCCTTTACGTAGGGCACGTGGTACCCGTCTTGCAACTCAATCCCACCCCTACTCTGTGCAACTCTCCAACCCGAGAGTGAAACGTTACTCTCAGTCTTTCTTCTACTCAACAGCTGAGCTCTGGAGCTCTCTCCCAGAATCAGTCTTTCCCTCTTCCTATGACTTAAGTTGCTTCAAACTCTGTGTGTCCAGGCATTTTGGCTCGAACGTCCCTTGACTTTGGCCCTGTCACTCTTTCAACTATTGGGGAGGCACTCGCTATAGGCAGTTCTGCCTTTTGCCTCCCTCAATCACAGAGAAAAACAAATAATCAAAATATCACATCGCCAGTACAGAAAATGTTAAATAGTCTAGGAAACGTTTGGGGAAAAATATTAACACTCTTCTTTTGATCTTTGACCTTGACCTTTGACCTTAAGTAATAGCATGTTATATGCAATTGATAATTATACAGTATATGTTATTTATGTAAAATGCTACTAACAGTCAGCTTATCAAAACTTGAGTATGTTTTATGATGAAGGTTGACTTTTGACTTTGACCTGTGACCTTGACCTTTATGTAGGATTATATTTTTTGCTTGCATTGATGTAACCCTAGAAAATCAAATATGCGTGCCAAATTTCATTAAAGATCATCAACTAGTTCCAGAGGTATTAAAGGAATAGCTTACCTTGACCTTCATTTTGACCTTCATGTCTGAAAATTTAACATTTTAATTTTCCTTTAGAGCACAACTGTATCAACGAATGGTGTGAAGTTTACATGAATAGTACAGAAATTATAGCATATGGACCTTATATATGACCTTGACCTGTGACCTTGACCTATCAGATAGAATTGTCTATTATTGTATGACCTTGACCTAGGCATTCTGAATATGCATGATATGCCTAGTAAGAATCTTACATTAAATAAGAAATACTAGTACAAATCATATTTCAACCTTTAACCTTGACCTTTGACCTTGACATTCGACCTTAGAATTTCTCATCAAGGATTTAGTTAGCTTAACAGCAATGTTCGTATTAACTAGCATTATGAATATAGTGTAATTTGTATAAAAACTTATTGATTACAAATAGTGATCATATACTGTGACCTTGACCTTTGATCTTTGACTAAAAATAAAATACATATATTTGGATGGTCGTCACATTGACCAACTGAATTTGCCTGTACAATTTGGTGACAATACATTAAACAGTCTAGGAGGAGTTTAGGGAAAATGACAAACACTCTTGTTTTGACCTTGACCTTTGACCTTAATTATTACAATATTTATGTGAAATTTGATATATACTGTATGTTATTTAAGTAATAAGCAACTAACACAGCCAGTTTTCCAAAATTGTAGTAATCTTTTTTAATAAATAATATCAGTTGACCTTTCACCTTGACCTGTAACCTTGACCTTTATTTAAGAGTAAATTTTTGTTTGCATTGACAATGCCTATGAAAATCAAATAAGCATGCCTAATTTCATTAAAAGCCCATCATTTAGTTTCATATATATTAATAGAATAGTTGACCTTGACCTTTAACCTTTATCTTGACCTATATATGTCGTAAAATGTATTGTTTTCCTTTTCATTTGAAGTGCAACTATCTCACCAAATTGTGTGAAGTTATCTAACAGTTAGTATAAGAAATACTAGTGAAAAACTTTTGTTTACCTTTGACCTTGACCTTTAACCTTACCCTTTAGAATATTTACCTAAAATCTGGTCAATACGAGAGCAAGGTTAGCAGTAACTTGTATAGTGAAAATGAAGACATATGAGTAAAAACTAAAAAACATGAAATATTGACCTTATTTTTAACCTTGACCTTTGACCTTAACCTTTAAGTTAAATGGAACATTTCTTTTTGAGTGACCTTTTCATTGACCAAATGAATATACCTGTGAACTTTGGTGAAAATCCATTGAACGGTCTAGGAGGAGTTTCCGGACAGACTGACGACGACGACGACAGACAAGCTGACTGGTGGTGCACAGTATACGGGTGGGATCTGTGTGGGCGATACCACTCTTCTTCGCAGAGTTGATAATTACATTAGCAAACCTCGTAGAAATGTACTGAATGTGTATCTTATACACTATATGATATTATCAACCCTTTAAACCGGGCATTAACCTTTAAACAGTTAATACAGGTGAAAGGAAAGTCAAGGCTTTACGTTAATAATAGTGTTCTACCAGGGCACTCATCTCTGTATTATTGCCTTTTAGAGCCTGAGGAGGGTGAGCACACTGCATGGTTATTATTGTTATACGAGATGCCGAAGTCTCCAACCAGGGTGCAGAAACACCATCAAGATGAATCCACACAAAACACCCGGAGGCACTGGAGAGAGACTACGGCAACTTAGGACAAAATATAAACATATACTGTATACTGTACATATACACATATTATGCAGTGGAGGATATCAAGTATAAATATAATACAATAAAATAGAATAAAATAAATTAAAAAATTAGAATTAATGCTGCAAAAAATCATTAACTCTAGACTTAAAAATTGAGATATGAGCTGAATTGACTAGCTCATTTGGCAACTTATTCCATAAGTCAACCATGGCCGGCACAAAACACCGTGAAAACTGTGTAGTAGAAAAATTAACACGGCTCATGGCAAGATCATTAAGATTGCTTGTGAATCTAGTTGCACGAGCCCGGACATAGGGCCCAGGCAGAACCCCATGTATGGGATGCTGAGGGTTGTTAAAAACTTTAAATAAAAGACTAAGGGCACCAACTTTACGTCGATGACACAGATCAAGAGACAAATGAGGTAGAATTAAACTGATGGAAATTAGCAACCTGTCGAGCAACTTGAGATGGCAGTCAGCTGCTGACAACCAGACAGGTGAGCAGTACTCGAAATGTGGCAAAATAAAAGCATAAAAAGACTTGATAACTGTGGCGTCACAAGCAAATGTTTTATAAACCTTGCGAAGCAGACCAATTTTTTGGGAAATGGAAGAGGAGAAAGAACGAATATGCTTTTCAAAAGTAAGTTTGGGATCAAGAGTAACTCCTAACAAATGCAGAGTATCCACATTCTCAATTTGCTCGCCAGAAACTTGTAGATAAGGATGGGGAGGATCCAAGGTACGAGATCTGCTGATGATAATGGAGTGTGTTTTACTAGCATTAAGTTTCATGCCCCAAAGTTCACACCATGATGTAATTTTGGCTAAATCCCTATTCAGAGCAGTAGCAATTACGTGTCGATCTATTGGTGATGGAATTGACGCATATAAAGTTGTATCATCAGCATAGGAGATTAGTTTATTTTCAAGCTCGGAACACAGGTCAGCAGTAAAAATAATAAAAAGCAAAGGCCCAAGGACACTGCCTTGTGGAACACCAGAAACAACAGTAACAGAAGGGGAATGACACCCATCAATGACCACAGACTGAGATCTTTTCGTCAAAAAATCTTCAAAGATCCTTAAAAAATTGCCACCAATACCGATGAGCTGTAACTTATACAGAAGTGCTTTATGGTTGACTAAATCAAAAGCAGAACTAAAGTCAATAGCCATGACACAAGACTAATGTCCCTGGTCCAATGAAGATTGCAAGTCATGGGTGAGTGTCAGAAGTGCATCACATGTACCCAGTCCCTTACGAAAACCAAACTATGAGTTTGGTATCAAATTATGACTATTACAATAAGAGGAAAGGCGTCTGGACAAAAGCCTCTCATAGAGCTTGGATAGGATAGGTGTAATGGAGATAGGGCGATAGTCATTAGGAGATGATGAGGCAGTATTTCCCTTTGGAATAGGAGTGATAATAGCCTTACGCCAGCAAAGAGGAAAACTACCTGATTTCAAAAGCAACCTAAACACCACAGCCAATTTAGGTGCCAAGACCACTGCAACCTTTTTAAAAAAGAGAGGGAAAAACCCATCCGGGTCTATGCCACCATAGGCATCAAGATCCAGCAAGTACCTTTTCAGTTCAGCTGATTTGAATGCCATTGAATTGAGGTTGGGTTCTAGGGAAACATGTCAAATGGCAAAGACAATTCCTGATTACTCTGCTTATTAATAAAAATATTAGATACTCACGCAGTCTGGTACACAAGGGGCTACTAATCATTACTTAAACAGTTTACTACCCAATTAGTCCCAATATGGTACGTCACAAATTTCCAGTATCTCCAGGTTCCTATTAACAGCAAGGTGGACAGAGGCATCGGGTGTAAGGAGACAGTCCATCATTCTGGGATACTTACAAGCCTTTGTTACCATCAGGGGTATTTAGAAACCTTTAGTTTAGTTACTTCAACCTCTGCAGTTGTCTTTGAGCTAGCTGTGGGCAGAAAACTAATTTTGGAGAGGTAATTATAAGATTGAGAGAACTCTATTTCTGAATTTTAATCGGTAACCCCTACGTCCACAGGATAGCGAGAGGGTTAAGCTTGATCCTCTTACTCTCTTTCCTCCTCCTCCTCTTCCTCTTCCTCCTCTTCTCCCTATCTCCCTTCTCCTTCTCTTCTCCCTACTCCTTTTCTTAATCTCCCATCCTCTTAATCTCCCCTCCTCTTAATCTCCCATCATCTGTTTCACTCCTCTTCCTCCTATTCCAATGGTGTCCACCATTCTTTAACTGTCTTCGTGGTGCGATGCATAAGGTGTTGATTTTCGGTGTGAGCATCCTGGATTCGAATCCACGGACTGCCACATGTGTTTGTAAATTTCATTAATCGATTTTAGGAGTATAGTTGGTTGTTGGAAGGAACATAATAATTGCTACTACTCCTCCTCCTCCTCCCTTTCCTTCTCCGCCTTCTCCTCCTCCTCCACCACTACCACCACCACCACCACCACCACCATTTCTCTGCTGTCTTCTCGGGTGGAATGCCTCTCAACGATTAGACTACAAGCATTTCTCCCCGCACATGCACAGGGGAATACACACAGCCGCACACACGAACAACGACTCACATGTACAGTCCCGCTCAAGGGGGAGGTAGTCGCTTTTTCTGGCCCCCTTTCTCCCTCATGTGTAGTATATTAGCTTTGAGATACTAAGACCTTCGTTCAGTTAGTTTGGCGATTTTGAGACCTTTTGCTTCATTTTGTTTGTCAATATTAAGACCTTTCGTGCCATTAAAGTATCGATGTTTTCCTGGTGAGCGAAAGCGAACCTATCTTTTTAGAAGAAATCAGCCTTCGACCGGGACATTTTTCTACCGAAAAATGTACACATTTATCTTAAAAGGCATTCTAGGGAGTGTTTTTTAAAGCTTGATGGATGTCTGGCGAGGTAACTAAAAAATATAATAAACAATACACATATAGACCAAGAAACAAGCACTTCCCCCTTAACCCCTTGAGGATTATGACGCATTTTGACAGTTTATTCTGGCTAGCATTAGACGATTTTATACAGCTTAGGAAGGAACTGTGGGCCCCAAAAGGGTAAAGACTATCGCAGTATCGAGTTAAGAGTTAAACGTTACTCTCAAACTTTCTTCTACTCAACAGCTGAGCTCTGGAACTCTCTCCCAGAATCAGTCTTTCCCTCTTCCTATGACTTAAATTGCTTCAAACTCCGTGTGTCCAGGCATTTTGGCTCGAACGTCCCTTGATTTTGGCCCTGTCACTCTTTCAACTATGGGGGAGGCACTCGCTATAGGCAGTTATGCCTTTTGCCTCCCTCAATCACATAGAAAAAAAAAATTAACCGTCTGACTTTCATATACCCTTAATAATAGCCAGAATAAACTGTTAACATGCGTCATGATCCTCAAGGGGTTAATTCCGTAACCTACATTTTCGAAGCTGTCTCGGGCTGTGTCTTGATAAATTTACATACCAGACATTTACATTTCCGAGGTTCGTTTAAGGAGGGATGATTCACTATTGGGCCGAGTTTTGCATATATTAATTATTTTTCTAGTTTCCTCCCTAGACCTCCATCAAATTTAAAGCAAACGTCCATTAGATCCCCCTTCTAGATTAATTTGTACATTTTTCGGTAGAAAAATTTCCCGGCCAAAGGCCGGTTCTTCCAACATTACAGGCTCACCATCGTTCGCCAGGGAAAAACTCGACACCTAAATAGCACGAAAGGTCTAAATATTGACGAAGAAATGGGGCGAAAGGTCTTAAAATTGACTAACTATTTGGGCAAACATCTTAACAGTTGATGGGGCTGAAAATGAGGGAGAAACTGGTGCAGAAAACCGGCCCACCCACCCCTAATCAGCTTGTAGCTTCAACAGGCATCAGAAGTATTGATTGTCACAGTATGCAAACATTATTATCCATATTTTTTACGAGATGATATTTTTCTTGTTCGCAGTACAATAAATACATAGTTGGTGACAAATATTCCTGTTACCACCAACTACGATTCGGATTAGTATGTATCTAAGTTACAGGGAAAAATTCATCATATGCCATCTGTAGTCTTAATATAAAACATATGTTCCGTTTAAGTAATTACAATAACGGGATTCAAACCTGGTCATGCTCTGTTTTGCGTAGCCTATAAACAAGTTAAAACATGATTATTCCCAAAAGCAAAATGTCGAGGCATTTATAATATAATCTATAACCAGTAATACAATAAGAATTATAATTGTATAAACGCCTTTGAATACATTATTGAAGTCTCAAATTGCTTAAAGGGAGATGGGCCGGTTTTCTGGACCACTTTCTCCCTCATGTTAACTCCATTAGTTTTGAGATTTCAAGACATTTGCCCCATTAGTTTGTCGATTTTAAGACCTTTCGCCCTATTTCTTCGTCAATATTAAGACCTTTCGTGCTATCTAGGTGTCTATTTTTTCCCTGGCGAACGATAGTGAGCCTGTAATGTTGGAAGAACCGGCCTTCGGCCGGGACATTTTTCTACCGAAAAATGTACAAATTAGTCTAGAAGGGGGATCTAATGGATGTTTTTTTTTAATTTGATGGACGTCTTGGGAGGAAACTAGAAAAATAATGAATACATGCAAAAATCGCCCAAAAAGTGAACCTCGGAAATGAAAATATCTGGTAAATAATTAATAAGATCAAATTCAGCCCGAGATAGCTTCGAAAATGACCGCGACTGTACAGTCGACCAAAACATAATCTTTACACTGGTGAGCTGTAAATAATCTAGTGTGAACGGAATGAATCCGGTGAAACATACGTCTGTGAGGTATTATCATAAGATTTCGACCCACTTCCAGAATGTTTAGAGCGTTAGTGTAAACATTGTTTTTAGGTCGAGTGTACATAATTATAGCCTACCTCTTGTTTTTCTGAACCCCCTTCTTCCTCATGCTAAGCCCCATTAATTTGGCGAATTGAATTCTATTCGCCTGATTCCTTTGTGAATTTAAAGACCTTTCGTGCCACTTAGGTATCTATTTGTTTACCTGCCAAGCAATAGCGAGCTTGTAAATGTGGAGGAACCGGCCTTAGACCGGGAGATAAAATTACCGAACAATTTATAAACATTTATCTGGAAGGGCGATCACCGGGATGTTTATTATAAGCTTGATAGAGTTGTAGGAATTAAATTATTATAATTATATATATATATATATATATTGCTACGACTGAGGTTTAAATATATCAGGGTTCATATTCATTGGACTAGTAATGGCATAAATGCTACAACGGAAAGCGCTAGATCCAACCTCTGATGTATATTCCCAGTGAACAAAGAACACAAATACTCTCCAGAGTTCTACATGCAATAATAGGTTATCAAACTCTCAATAAATGTGCGTCTACTCTAGGCTTAATGTTATGTGAAAACAGCCTATTACTACCTATAACCGAAGGTGCTTGGTTATGGTATGCAAAGTAAGGTGGTAAGAGAAGTTACAGCTTATGTTACTTTAATCAATAAATGTCAGGCACTCCTGCATGAAAGAAAGTGCACTAAAGTCCTTCAACACCAACAAGGAATCTTCTTTAAATGTTAGATGCTATCAAGATGCTCGAATCGGAAATGGAACCCAAAAAGGCAGGCAGCGGAACAATGCTCGTGCAGGCTATGCACACAAAAAGGCAGGAGATATAATGCAGTCTGAGCCAAGAATATCCTAAACGCCACAACAATAATAATAATCGCCACGACAATGCAGTATTCCTATCAACAAAAAGAGCCTAAGTCATTTGTGTCTCAATACATCAAACTAGGCTGCGAAATGCTTGTGTAATCATAAACGGGTATGCATAAAAGGAGTAATTGGTTTAATATACTTAATGTCTACTGTGACTGATAAAGTCTAGCTAAAGTCAATGATACGAGATACTGGTGCGCATGGCATGCCGCATAGCCTAGTGCAAATCTCAAGTCTGTGCGTCAAATATTAAGTTATAGGGAAGGGTAGCTCTCTTGAGAAACCTTAATACCGAAGTATTAAGCGTTCTCCTGGCGTACCTCAAAGACAAACAACGAGCTTAGAACAGTGCAGAATGGTATAGGCAAAAAGCCCTCATTTGTGCATGCTCTATTCTCAATGGCACACAGACTAGAATTTACCCAATCAACTCCAGTTCTCAGGTATGTCGTGCAGCTTTTAACTAAAGCCAGCACCCATCGGAAACAATACCTTATAGTATCAAACTCCTAGTCTAGCATTATCTAATCCAGCAGAACACTAATAATTACAGGAAGCAGTACTGAACAATATGAATGCCAACCAATGCTTAGTGATCAACTTATCTTAACAACTAACATACATGGGTTATATCAGACCTTAATGCACAATACAACTGGCCAGCATGAAGCTGATTTTGCAGAGTTAACCAGAGGGGGTATAATATTAATAAAAGGTGGTGAAAGATATGGAAAATGAGAGAGATAGGCAGAGGAAAAGGTTCTCAGGTGCGGAGAGGGGGACAGATATCAAAGGGATAAGAGGGATGCATTCTAGAAACCAGATCTGAGGGAGAGAGTGGCGAGGGAGCTATATATATACTAGCACTAGCTCGAGCCGCGTGGGAAAAAAACGGTAACAAGTCCTCCAGCCAATGCTAAAGAAGCTAGCCAAACATGACGTCACAAAGCATGGTAAAAAACTCCTTCAACGAATCCCCACAAGGCCAGCCAGCTATGACGTCATCGAGTATAGCAAAACACTGCGCGCCTCCTCTCACTCTGTTCTACTCTCTCTCTCTCTCTCTCAATTCATATCATTACTACTTAATGATAAAACATAATATTATACTTTGCAATTAAATATATAAAGCCTTGACATGGGTGAAAACAAAGAGCCTTTCTGGACTACCCATGACACGAGCTTTCATATGAAATAAAGCACACAATAATACATCAACTGTAGCCACATCCACTGCCCTGGCGATCCTAGCGAGTCACTGTAGGACAAGCCATGCGGTTCTAACGGAGTGGTTAACGTCACACCCCCCCCCCAAGATTTTTCTCAGAGGCCCAAAGCTCAAAAAAATCTGATGGTTAGAACCCATGCTATATCTCTACTTCCCATCACCCAGCGGCAGTAAAATATCTGGCACAGTTCTTCAACAAAACATTTTACAAAATTATAACCCTCGCCAACACAATAGGTTAAATCATATGTAGTTATGCTCCTCAAGAGGGAGCTTCTCTAGCCCAGCATTCTGAGAGGAGGGCAACTCAGAATTACTGCTATAACATACTGAAAAAATTCAACTATCAAAGAAAGAGTTTTTATTTGATTTTTATGTTTTTAATTTGTTTATTTCGGCTGCACTACAGTATAGGGGCAAGCCTAGTTTTTTCTTCTATACCAAACGCTCAACTCCTGCTTTACAACCCAATACGCTGGGCTACAACCGCGAGCCAACAAGCACCAAGCGCAAAATACTATTCAAACTAAAGCAGGAGGCTACCTGTGTGTCAATCTACCCAGGATCATATACCCTTGAAAGACAATCTGCAACTACGTTGTCACAACCGGCAATATGGCGTATGTCCAGGTTATATACCAATAACCTTAGTGACCACTTGGTCAGCCTCGTATTCCGATTGTGAAACTGGTCCAAGAACTTGAGAGGGTGATGATCTGTGTAAACTACAACGACCGGACCATAGGCTGGAACATAGACCTCGAAATGCCCAAGTACAACAGCCAGTAGCTGCTTCTCGACAACAGAGCAGCTCCCCTGGGCTGAATTGAACTTCTCCGAGCAGAAACTAACAGGATGCTCCAGCCCATCATCGTCCTCTTTCACAAGGACGGCACCAGCCCCCACACCACTAGCACCCGCTGCCAGCTGGAAAGGCAGGCCAAAGTCAGGGGCCCCGAGGATCGGGCGAGTGCACAACAGGTGTTTTACTACTCTAAACGCCTTCTCACACTCAGGCGCCCATTTGACTTTCTTATCCTTCCAGTTATCCTCCACCTGAGCTTGACTGTCCCGTTCTCCTTCTCCACCTTGACTGCTAAACGTCATCACAGGCACAGTGAGAGGCTCAGGGGGATGCCTCACATACTCCTTCATGAGATTAACGTGACATAACTGATTGCGCTTACGTCTATCTGGAGCGGCCACCAAGCAATCCAGGTCCGATAGCCTCTCAACCACCCTATAAGGACCAGTGTACTTCGTGGATAAGGGATGACCTACAAGGGGCAGTAGAATCAACACCTCCTGACCCACGTGAAACTCCCTGAGTTTAACCTTGAGGTCGTACCTGTCCTTCATGAGGGCCTGAGAGCTAGTCAAATTACGGCCAGCCAACTCCAGACTGCGCAACATCCTTTCTAGACTGTCGAGGACATACTTGAGCATAGAACAAGGTTTTTCTGCGCCCTCCCACATTTCTTCAACCATATGGAGAGGCCCTCTGACACGGGGTCCAAAGACGAGCTCATTAGGGCTGAATCCCAAACTTTCCCCAGGTACCTCCCGTGCAGCAAACAAAACATATTATGGCAGGCCAAGATCCCAACCTTTCCCACTCTCAAAGCAACAATAACGAAGCACAGACTCCAAGGCTGAGTGCCATCGCTCTAACACACCCTGGCTCTCCGGATGATATGCAGATGACAGAACCGGAACAATCCCATGCTCTGCGGCACTGCTTGAACAAAGAGGCTAGAAGTGAAGTTGGATCCTTGGTCTGACTGAATCCCCTGCGGGTAACCATACCGGGAAAAATACACTAGCAAGTTTCGGACCACCGTCTTCGCTGACCCATTTCTCATAGGGTACGCATCAGGATACCTTGTTGCTACATCTCCCGACTGTGCATCACTGTCCTCCTCCAACTCGACAGCACCGGTACCACATTCAAGAACCTCCGGGTCTTCTAAGTGCAATTTACGAATGTCCGAAGGAGCAAGCTTATCTAAGTGTTTGCGAAACAACTCATGCCCCCCTCCTACATTGAATTTAGCCTCCCGTTGCTCTCTCTCTGTGTATCGTTGCTGTCTCTTCGTCTTTTTAAGCCCATCCTCTGCCTTCTTACTAACAGTTAATGGGTCTTCTCCAGACTCGAAAATTGGTCCTAATAATGAGTCCCCGAGAATGTCCGTTGATACTAAACTCTCAACCGCATCAACTTTCAACCCCTTCTCGGTACCTTTCCTCCGCTTGTCTAAAGACTGTTGACCAGAATGTGACTCCCTGGATGCAAGAGATCTGGTGACAACACACGCCATAGGTTGCACCGGACACTTCTCAACCCACTCCTGCTCCTCCCTACTCACGTCGGCCGGCTTCTCGGCAACGACTAAGGGTGGAGCCCCAGAAGTAGGCCCCGCAAAGTCATTGCCGAGAAGGAGGTCGACGCCCCCAACAGGCAACTTCTCCACAATTCCTACATCCAGGTCACGAGTCACACCATCAACTTCCATCTTCATTCTTACAAGCGTGTATGACCTTGTTGCATTAACTCCCTGAACCACAACCACCCGCACCGTATTTACAGGTTTACCATGAAATTCCTCAACAGTGTTTGTGATGCCCCAGTGTCACGCAAAATTCTCACCTCATGTCTTCTACCCCCCCACTCCACACAACCGAGTCCCCTGTGGTCACTAAAGGCATCACGGACAGGGAATAAGCCTTCCGGATCCTTCTGCACTGGCAGTGTATTTACTTCGGAAGAATTGCCTCTAACAAACTCCGATGTCCTCTTGAACACTCCAATGCCGTGAGCAAAAGACACAGCTGCCGGAGGAGGTCGACTAGGGCACTCATTTGCCTTATGACCCTCCTGGTGGCACTTAAAACCTATAAATTTCGGTTTCGGCTTATACCGTGATGTAAAAAGCCCCTGACTTGTCTTATACGGCGTGGTGTCAGGTTTGGATTCAGTTTTAGTTTCATTTCTCTTTTGTTTAAATGTGTCGTTGCTACGGGGAGGGGGAGGATAACGGTCCCTAGCACTTGCATCGCACTTCTGTGAGGACCCGCAACCCCGAATCAACGACAGCCGTCGATCAGCCATTTCTGCTGCTTCGACTAGAGTTCTTGGGTTTTTTTCCATTAAGTTCAAAGTTAGATCACTGCCCGTGCTCTTAAAGAACTGCTCCAACATCATTAACTGCTTAATTCTATCAAATTTCGTTACCTTCTCAAATCGGAGCCAGTTCCCCATAGCATCGGACAAGTCCCGGGGGTGTTCCAAAAAGGTGCTATCTCTTCTCTTAGTTACACCCCGGAACTTCAAACGGTACGTTTCTGGTTGCAGTTCGTAAGCCCTCAGGACAGCCTCCTTGAGATCCTCATACACAATACATGACTCCAAAGGTAACGCATCGTAGGCTTTAAGACCCTTGCCTATTAATCTAGAGGATACAAGTGCTGCTCATTTATTCTCTGGCCACTGGTGTTCCTGGCACTTCTCAAAGCGTGCGAAAAATTCTGTTACCCCACTCTCATCAAACACCAGAACCAGTTTCAATAAGTGCGAGAGAGATTCATCATGACCACGGTTACCAGCCCCAAGTCGCTGTCCCGTTGCCTCTACTCGCGACTTCTCTACGTCCATTTCGGCACAGTACCTAGTCGACTCTAAATCAGCTTGGATTTTTGCTAGCTCTATTTGCTGGTGACTGATAGTTTTTCTCTCTTCTATCTTGGCTAATTCTATTTGCTGCTGATGCTGAAGCTCACATGCCCTTTGTTGCTGCTGAACCTCAGATACCCTGATAGCCTTTCTCTCTTCGATCTTAGCTAATTCGAGCTGATACAATAATTCTGGATTTAACCCTGGAGGAGGTGAAGGTGCTATAATGTTTGAAATTACCGGTGGTCCCCCCAGGGGCAACCCACCCTGCCAGTCACCACCCAACTGTGGAAGCGTACCCGGGGTCGGCAAACCACTGGGATGGCTGGGAGTCGAGTGTAGGGGAAGCATGGCCGAAGGGCTCTGAGCACTCAACCCATCTCGCTCACCAGTCACCCTGCCCAGTACACACGTTATCAAGTTATCCCTGGTCAAGCTGCTAGTACCCGCATGACCAATAGCTGTGGCCAGGCATTGAAGACCGTACCGATCCATACCCTCCAACCGCTCGGCAGTAACAGGCCATTGCAAAAATATCCTAGCATCCTCCTCACAGTTCACCTGATTAACCATTTCATCATGTTGCTGTTCCTCAGTTTCGACATTACGTACTGTGTCTCCATTCTCCTCTGATCCGGTATAAGACATGATGCTCACAAAAATTCCTCACCTCAATATTCAGAAAAGAAGCACCCCAAACTCTTATACCTCAATATACACAAACAAATTATCGGAAATACTCAAGGGCTATACTATGTTGCAAAAAAAAAATATTCTTGCTGATCCCTGCAAAATATTCCCCAAAACAAAATTAATGTTCCCTGCTAATAAATGTAGGTTCACCAAATCCTAGGTAAACTGAGGTTTAAATATATCAGGGTTCTTATTCATTGGACTAGTAATGGCATAAATGCTACAACGGAAAGCGCTAGATCCAACCTCTGATGTATATTCCCAGTGAACAAAGAACACAAATACTCTCCAGAGTTCTATATGCAATAATAGGTTATTAAACTCTCAATAAATGTGCGTCTACTCTAGGCTTAATGTTATGTGAAAACAGCCTATTACTACCTATAACCGAAGGTGCTTGGTTATGGTATGCAAAGTAAGGTGGTAAGAGAAGTTACAGCTTATGTTACTTTAATCAATAAATGTCAGGCACTCCTGCATGAAAGAAAGTGCACTAAAGTCCTTCAACACCAACAAGGAATCTTCTTTAAATGTTAGATGCTATCAAGATGCTCGAATCGGAAATGGAACCCAAAAAGGCAGGCAGCGGAACAATGCTCGTGCAGGCTATGCACACAAAAAGGCAGGAGATATAATGCAGTCGGAGCCAAGAATATCCTAAACGCCACAACAATAAAAATAATCGCCACGACAATGCAGTATTCCTATCAACAAAAAGAGCCTAAGTCGTTTGTGTCTCAATACATCAAACTAGGCTGCGAAATGCTTGTGTAATCATAAACGGGTATGCATAAAAGGAGTAATTGGTTTAATATACTTAATGTCTACTGTGACTGAGAAAGTCTAGCTAGAGTCAATGATACGAGATACTGGTGCGCATGGCATGCCGCATAGCCTAGTGCAAATCTCAAGTCTGTGCATCAAATATTACGTTATAGGGAAGGGTAGCTCTCTTGAGAAACCTTAATACCGAAGTATTAAGCGTTCTCCTGGTGTACCTCAAAGACAAACAACGAGCTTAGAACAGTGCAGAATGGTATAGGCAAAAAGCCCTCATTCGTGCATGCTCTATTCTCAATGGCACACAGACTAGAATTTACCCAATCAACTCCAGTTCTCAGGTATGTCATGCAGCTTTTTACTAAAGCCAGCACCCATCAGAAACAATACCTTATAGTATCAGACTCCTAGTCTAGCATTATCTAATCCAGCAGAACACTAATAATTACAGGAAGCAGTACTGAACAATATGAATGCCAACCAATGCTTCGTGATCAACTTACCTTAACAACTAACATACATGGGTTATATCAGACCTTAATGCACAATACAACTGGCCAGCATTAAGCTGATTTTGCAGAGTTAACCAGAGGGGGTATAATATTAATAAAAGGTGGTGAAAGATATGGAAAATGAGAGAGATAGGCAGAGGAAAAGGTTCTCAGGTGTGGTGAGGGGGACAGATATCAAAGGGATAAGAGGGATGCGTTCTAGAAACCAGATCTGAGGGAGAGAGTGGCGAGGGAGCTGTATATATACTAGTACTAGCTCGAGCCGCGTGGGAAAAAAGCGGTAACAAGTCCTCCAGCCAATGCTAAAGAAGCTAGCCAAACATGACGTCACAAAGCATGGTAAAAAACTCCTTCAACGAATCCCCATGAGGCCAGCCAGCTATGACGTCATCGAGTATAGCAAAACACTGCGCGCCTCCTCTCACTCTGTTCTACTCCCTCTCTCTCTCTCTCTCTCAATTCCTATCATTACTACTTAATGATAAAACATATACTTTGCAATTAAATATATAAAGCCTTGACATGGGCAAAAACAAAGAGCCTTTCTGGACTGCCCATGACACGAGCTTTCATATGAAATAAAGCACACAATAATACATCAACTGTAGCCACATCCACTGCCCTGGCGATCCTAGCGAGTCACTGTAGGACAAGCCATGCGGTTCTAACGGAGTGGTTAACGTCACAATATATATATATATATATATATATATATATATATATATATATATATATATACCGGTATATATACAGTATAAACAAATAAGCAAACCTTTCACCCCTAAATTCGCCAATAATTGATGGCAAAAGTCACTTCATGTAGTTTAGTGAGAATCCCTTCGACCATTATTAGCTTGAACCAACTAGGCTACTTTAATTTATAACTGACCTAGAATATCTTGAATCCCGGCCACTTTAACCCCTTGACGATTATAAACCGTTCTGATGGTTTATTCTGGACGATTATTAGACGATGTTATCCAGTTTACGAAGGAATTCTGGGAATCAGAGGGATGATTGAGATAGTTGTTACCCCTTTTGACTGCTAGAGGGCTTTTCAAAACTGGATAAAATTACCTAATGATAGCCAATATAATTTGTCAAAATACGTCATAATGCTCATTGGGTAACTTCATCGAAACGTATATCCAATGTAGATTATCTCTATAAGCGTCCTATAATACACGTTCTTTCTGAAATTCGCTTTCTCACCTTTCCTTCAATCTAAAATTAAATTGCTTAAAGTTTACCATGAAAGAAAGGAGTCATTAGTTGTTTGGATTTGATTTTGATCAAATACATATTTTCTTTCTCTTTGTTTTCAGTAATTCACGTAAATCCAATTAAGTAGGTCTTTTGGGGAACTATTGATAAAATATGGGATGCATAAAAGTATATAAAGCAGATGAGTGTTGCTAGGATTAGAGAATTGCATGAATTTAGCCAAATATATTGAGAAAGAAATGCATGCATGTGTATGTATGTATATTGGGTGAGGATTACTTGCATGATACTGAATTACTGAGTGATAGTTGAGTGCCAGAAAGCGGATACTGTGTACGGGCACAAGTTTACAATACTAGGACACTTTTTCACTTTATTCAGGCTAACATTAGACGTTTGCACTTACTGTTGTAAGGCTCTCTGGGAATCAAAGGGATAATTTATATCTCAAATAACCATATGTCCGCCAAAATACCTTCCTCAAGCTAAACAGAACCGTCAACTAATAACTAGAGTGATCTTGCCACTGGACTGGTAATCCAATGGACCCGGGTTCGAATCCCCAATATATCAATGGGAAGATATTATTGGGATGGAATTTGTGCTGTACCTAGTTTCAGTGCATTACCACAGCACACCGAAATGCCAAAACAAAATACCCTCATTGTTCCCTGATTAAATAGCATTGTATGAATATTCCCATATTCAAAAATATGCTACAGGGGGGCAATGCCTAGTGAGTTAATTGCTCAATAGGTGCCGTTCTGAGAGTGAGGGTCCGAGTCTGTGGGGAGGGGGAGACTGAAGTGCAGAGGCGAGGCGGCTTCAGAGATGGAGTTGCTTCGAGCCGTAAAGCTTCACATGTCTCACTCCCTAGACTGGAGCAAGACCTCATGGGCCTCACCGTGTTCAGCGGTTGAGTGTAAAGGCTATCAGCCTATGCCCGAGAGGGAGAAGTTGGAATATAGAAAAAAAAAATGAAAAATAAAGAAAGCTGTCATCGAAATCTGGAAGGGTTAATGCAAAGAATGGTACACCATGATTTAGTATTTTCTGCATGGCAATTATTATCATTGGCTACTGTATACACTACAACAACTGCTGTTTTTCAGCAGATTCTGAATTGTCCGCCAACGCCCCCGGCACTCCTGTCGGCATCGATACGACAGCTCACCGTCAACACGCTGCACCTATCTCACTCTCTCCACATCGTTGAAGCAGGTACTCTGGACATGCGATGGACCTCCACCCTTGGCAAAATACGGATCCACCAGCCTGTACCCCTTATGGCATTGAACTTGGAAGCCCCTAATACCCCTACACCCTTCCTTACAAACACCTGCCCACGGTGCCCACACAGAACTGAAGCATGGAATGATAGTAAGAGTAGGCCAAGACCGGTGATAGGTCATACCGGATCACACAGCTCACCACCCTACCTGCCTGAGGAATCCAACCACCCTAGACCTTAACTACACTCCAGGATCAAGGAGCTGGGACCACCAAACAGATAGATAGATAGATAGTTTATTGAGCACAACATTACATTAGTTGCGAAAAATATGGTCATATAACAGTCCATGTAGTCCATCATCAATAAATATCGTGAATACCAAACCAAGAGAAAAGGAAATACACAACACGACGTGATTGGTGCACTGGAGCCCCCACAGACACAATGTGATACGAGACAGATATTATTATGTTCCTTCCAACAACCAACTATACTCCTAAAATCGATTAATGAAATTTACAAACACATGTGGCAGTCCGTGGATTCGAATCCAGGATGCTCACACCGAAAATCAACACCTTATGCATCGCACCACGAAGACAGTTAAAGAATGGTGGACACTGCCTACGATTTATTATGCAACTTCGAATCCTGCATATCAATCTAAGCATGTACACACATCCCAACTGCAACTCACGTAGGCTATGCATATGTGAATGGAAAGAGCAATTAATGGGGCCTTAACCACTAGGGAAGTCCTCTCGATAAGGCATGAAATCCCCTTTCAGACATTATCATTAGAGATCCACCTTCAGAGCAGAGAGAGATTATGCACTCACCACAAGCTATTACCCTGCTCCCTCCACTCCCTTGCTACTAACTCGGCAATCACTTTCCAAAGATACTAGATGCAACTTAGGGGACACTTTCATCGAGAGGAACTGTAGACCCTCATCCCGGTCAAATTAGTGATACAAAAGAAGCACCGCCCCTAGAGTGCCAAGAGTTACAAGAGTTAAAAGATGCTTATCACTCTGGACCCCAACGGCTATTTCGATGACCTGAGTCAACAGTGGAATAACGAGCTGCTCAGAACACTACAAAACTGAAAGTCTGACACTCTATCTGTACCGTCAATGTAAACTCTGTGGTATCCTGAAGGCTGCCTAATTGTGAGGTAGACCAATGGTACGTGTTGCAGCCTGTGTGTGTTGCAACCTGCGGTATCTTGATGTCTGCCAAATTGTGAGGAAGGCCAACGTGTGTGCTGTAATCCTGTGGTATCCTGATGTCTGGCTAATTGTGAAACAGGCCAACGTTGTGTGTTGCAGCCTGGGATATATTAACATCTACCTTATTGTGAAGTAGGCCAATGTGTTTGCTATAATCCAGTGGTATCCTAACGTATCCTAAATTGTAAGGTAGGTCAACAGGTTGACTTGCAGCTCATGGTATCCTGACATTTGTTTATCTGTGAGTCAGACCAAGAGTGGGTGTTCCGAGTGTTCATAGTGCATTTACCCAGACACTCTAGGGTTCATGTTAATTTGCAAGGGCTTACACTAATCAGACCAGTATGCAACAACGTTCCGTTGACATTGCAGAGGTTTACGTAATATCTTATGATAGTCTCCCAGATTACATACCAAGGTAAAGAATATCTGTGCTAACTGATGGTTACCCAAGTTTCGTATTAAAGACAACGGAATCTTCCCTTTTTCTATAAACGCACATATCAAATTAGTTGAGCCCACGTGGACCCTCTCGCAACCCCACCCACAACCCCTGAAAGTAGACTCACCCAAGCCAACTTTGATATTCCTGACAGAAAGTAGCCGCTACAGTCCCCTAGTGCTCCGACCTTTTCTCTCTCTACTTGACCAGCGCGTAAACAAATCCTTAAGGGGAGGTGGGTTTTCTTTCTGGTCCCGTCTCTTCCTCATGCATATCCCCATTAGTTTTGAAATTATAAGACGTTTGCCCGATTAGTTTGTCGATTTTAAGACCTTTCGCCCCATTTTTTTGTCAATATTAAGACCTGTCGTGCCCTTTAGGTGTCGATATTTTTCCTGGTGAGCGATAGCGAGCCTGTTATTGTGGAGGAACCGGCCTTCGGATGTAACATTTTTCTACCGAAAAATGTGCAAATTAATGTTGTAGGGGGATCTAATGGACGATTTTTAAAGTTTGATGGACGTCTAGGGAGGAAACCAAAAAATACATGAATATATAACGGTACATAAATAGACCCCCCAAAATAACCAATGTCCCCTTAAAAAGGTCATGCGACACCCCCTTCCTTAGAGTGTCTGCCACCAGTCTTCCTCATCCCATTACCCCCCCCCCAGCCCCATCCCCTCCTTCTTGCTCCTTTCTTCCCTCTTCTCTATTGTCCTCGGGATATTTGCTAAGCGAGAACTAATCTAGCGAGAAAAGGTTAGTCGTGAATAATACAAATAAGGCTTTGTCAAGTTTGTAGTGGTTATTGTATTCCGGAATATGGGCCGTTCCTTTAAACATTTTAAATACTTTCCCTACGACTTTTCCCGACCCAGATTGACCCTGATCGTTTATCTGTATAAGGGTGAATCTGGGTCGGGAAAGGTCGTAGGGAAAGCTTTTACGATGTTTAAAGGAATGGCCTTATATGTTGGCATTCTTTCGTGTCTATTGAAGGTTATTGACCTAGTTATATCGGTATATCGTGTACAGAGATTACATACCTTATATAAACTGTGATTTCGGTGTCTGTTAATCTTATATGGAAGTAAATAATATATATCGGGAATCATTCATATTCGTATCCAGTCAAATACTCCATTGTGAAACACCTTATTAAAAATACTGGCATAAGTTATGACTGAAAATTGCATTGGTAAAAATATAATGAGAACAGAGGGCACTACACCGAGTATATGGAGTAAGAATTACAAGTACAAATTATATAAATTAGGCGGAGAACAAACTGCCTGTATAACAACCTATATATATAGCATGATAGATATCGAGCACAAAATGAATGTAACGAGTAATATTTTCATACACTATAATAATTATATTGATTGAATTTAATTAAAGACAAAGTTAAATCTGCTTACGCTCTAAATACCAAATTGAGTTAAAAGTATGAGTACAAACAACTAAGTATGTGAAAATAACATACACACACTATTATAATGACTGAGAATTACGTGCACGAGAATATAATTATATTAAAGTATCGTGTATGTGTGTGTAAGTGTGTGTGTGTGTGTGTGTGTGTGTGTGTGTGTGTGTGTGTGCGTACGACTATTACTACACATAGTGAGAATACCGTGGCACGAGAGGCAATATATCGGTACCCGAGGTGGTCTCCAAGTGTCTGTTCATTCAACCCTATCTGTGGTGGTGGCTAGGCTCGCTCGCTCGCACTCGCTCGCTCGCACTCTCTCTCTCTCTCTCTCTCTCTCTCTCTCTCTTGTTCTCTCTCCCTCAATACTTCTTTCTCTCTCAATACTAGGAGGAGGCAGTAGGAACTAGCACTCCCGGGGAGTGCTAGGTGGTTGATAAGGACAGCTTGAGCTCCTGTTTCACCACCTGGCCTCCCTATCTGATCCTCTCTGTTCATCAACAACATTAAGAGCAGCCCCAGCCAGCCAATGGCTCTCCTCTCTTTCCATTGACCAACCTGGTGAACAAGCCTGCATCTTTTCTATCCTAAATGATCTAGAGCAGTTAGTTCAGCAACCCACTCATATCCCGGACCACTTTGGAGATCGGCCCAACATTCTTGACTTATTTCTAATCTCTAACCCTTCTGCTTATAATGTAATCTTTTCTCTCCTTTGGGCTCCTCCCACCATAAACTTATCTCTGTCACTTGTCCTATCTCTCCAGGACGGCCACCCGATCCTCCTAGCCGGCGGCGCTTGTGGCCCTTTGGCGCTGCTGACTGGGAGGCTCTTCAGCAGTACTTCTTTGATTACCCATGGAATTACTTCTACTTCCGTGGCCAGGGACCCTCGAAAAGTGCTGAATGCATTGCCGAGGTATTCCTCTCGGGCATGGAAACATACATTCCATTTCTTTCTCTCAGACTAATGCAAGATAATCTTGGTTTACTTACGCTTGTTCTGCTGCTGTCCGCATTAGGGAGGAAGCATTCAAACAGTACTGTTGCCTTCAAACTCAAGAATTTCATAGCTCCTATGTTTCTGCCCGGAATTAAATCAAATCTGTTCTTCGACTCGCCAAGCATTCTTTCATCAGTAATAAATGCACTGAACTATCTAACTCTAGCTCTTTCCAAGCCTTCTGGCATCTAGCCCAAAACCTCTCCAACAATTTTCTTCTTTATCTTTCCCTCCCCTTTTCCGCTCTGATGGCACTACCGTCACTCCTTACTCTGACAAAGCTGAACTCTTCGCTAACACTTTCGCTACAAACTCCACTTTGGATGATTCTCATGTTACTCCTCCCACTCCTACTTATGCCTAATACCATAATCTCTTCCAAGGATGTACTTTCCACCCTTTCTGGGCTTAATACTAAGAAGGCGAATGGACCGGACGGTGTTCCCTCTGTTGCACTCAAAAACTGTGCTTCCGTGCGAACTCCCTGCCTATGCAAACTCTTCTGTCTCTGTCTCTCCTCTAACATCTTTCCTTCATGCTGGATGTTCACTCTCATTCAACCTGTCCCAAAGAAGGGGGACTGCTCTCAACCCTCCAGATATCATCCATTTGCTCTCATTCCTTGCATCTCTAAAGTTTTATAAACTATTCTTACCTCAAAATATCTTAAGCATTTATCTTTTCATAACCTACTCTCAGACCGCCAGTATGGCTTCCGTAATTGTTGCTCTACTGGTGATATTCTTTCTTATCTTACTAACTCCTGGTCATCCTCCATTCAGGACTTTCTCTGTTACACTAGACATATCGAAGGGCTTCGATAGAGTCTGACACAAATCCCTCATTTCCAAACAATCCGCCTTCGGTTTCTATCCTTTCATCTATGCCTTTGTCTCTAATTTCCTTTCCGGCCGTTCCATAGCTGTGGTTGTGGACGGCCACCGTTCACTTCCTCAACCTATCAACTCTGGTGTTCTTCAGAGTTCTTTCAAATCTTCAATTTTCTTCCTATTATTCATTAATGACCTTCTCAACTGCACCTCCAGCCCCATACACTCATATGCTGACGACTCTACATAACACTATGCAACTAGCCTTCCGCAAAACCATTCACAGCAGGAACTCCAAAACTCACCAACTATCTGTAGTCTCTCTCTCTCTTTGCCGCAATGTTGCATCTATCTCGCTATTCTACCGTTATTACAATAATCGGTGTTCCACAGAGCTCTTTGAGTATATACCACCCCTTCTTCGTAGAGCACGTAGCACACGTCTTCAACTCAATCCCACCCCTACCCTGTGCAACTCTCCAGTCCTAGAGTGAAACATTATTCTCAATCCGTCTTCTATTCAACAACTGTGCTCTGGACATCTCTACCAGAATCAGTCTTTCCCTCTTCCTATGACTTAAATTGCTTCAAAACTTCGTGTGTCCAGGAATTTTGGCCCTGACACTATTTCAATTTTGGGGGATGCACTTGCCACAGGCGGTTCTGCCTCTTGTCTTATTCACTCATGTAGAAGAAAAAAAAAAAGTTCCAATATCCTCACCACTTATAGCAGACATCCCAATTTTATCAGGATATGACAAGATTGCTTTCTTCATAGTTGCCATTAGTATTCAAGATGTTCTACACCAACGAAATTAAGTTAATCCGTCAATATTAGCAGAGCCATTTAGTGCTGACGCGTGTGAGTGCCCTTGCAAGGACTGACCAACAGACTGTAGACAGACAGACATGCAACACGCAGACAGGTAGAGATTTAGAGTACGAGCCAACTATTAAATATCCATTCAATGTAATCCTTGGCTGTCATTCACTTCAGTCCCTCAATAATCTCCCTTCCTCCCCCTCTCATCCTCCGTCTTGCATCTGTCATTCAGCCCTCTCTCAGGCCTGGCGAGTATTACTTCATATTCACTTTATTGCACATTATTCAGTTTTGAATTGAAAAATAATGTTGCTTTATAAATTCTAAGCGAACAGCCAAACATAGTGATTAATCGTAGGCTTGATGGACATTTATATCGACGAGGCTTGACAGACATTTAGATCTACTTGGATTCTACAGACATCTAGCTCTGTGGAGTCGGAATTGTGTTTAAGGATAACAGTACCATATATATTGTGTTTAAGGATAACAGTACCATATATATAGTGTTTAAGGATAACAGTACCATATATATTGTGTTTAAGGATAACAGTACCATATATATTGTGTTTAAGGATAACAGTACCATATATATTGTGTTTAAGGATAACAGTACCATATACAGTATATATTGTGTTTAAGGATAACAGTACCATATATATTTGTATTCAACCTAGGTATGAATCTGCAACCCTATTATACAATCGTGGCCTCACAATAGTAAGAGATCAAACTTGTTCTTGGGAATTGTTGGAAAATGCGATATATGTAACACGACCTTAAAGGGAGGTCACCTACTTGTTTTCTCTTTCTCTCCTTTTCACTCTTTCTCTGGCTTGTATCGATTCGGCGGCCTCATTCAACCAACTGTTTTAAGACGTTTATCCCCATCCAGGTGTCAATTTCTTCCTGGCGAGCGATAGCGAGCCAGCATTGTATGGAGAAATCCGGCTTCGCCGGAGAAATTTTTCTATCAAAAAATTTACAAATTTAGCCTGCTGTCAAAACAAAAATATATATATGCTGGCTCGCTACCGCTCGCCAGGAAAATATTGACACCTGGATGGGAGTAAACGTCTTAAAACAGTAAGCTGAATGGGGCCGAATGGATACAAGCCAAAGAGAGAGGGAGAGAAAGATAAACAAAAAAACAAGTGGTCTCCCTTAAGAGTTCCGGCCCCGGAGATGAGGATAAATGAGAGCCCGTGTTGCGTTGAGCCGAGCCAGGTTCCCGGATGTCCAGCCTTTGTCTTCATATATTACCAAGCCTGCACCGCGAGAACCCCGTATTGCAGGTGGGGGGGGGGGGGGGGGGGCGTCTTCGGACATTTCAACACTAGTTCAACCAGGGTTCAATCAGTGCCGAGTCAACCTGGCTTAACCTAAACCAGAGCCGGTGAGATAGCGAATAGTTCGAAGCTTGCTAAATACTGGAAGCGCTTTTCAAACTGAATAAAATCGTTTAATAGTTGCCAGAATATATAATGAAAAGACGTTACCGGTCCTGAAGGTGTTAAGGGAGGATTTCCACTGGAGTGATTTTTTTTCTGGACCCCTTTCTCCCTCATGTATAGCACCATTGCTTTTGAGATTTTAAAACGTTCGCCCCATTACTTTAGTTATTATCAGAACTTTCGCTCCATTTCTATCAATTTTAAGACCTTTTATGCCATTTAGGAGTCCATGTTTTCCTGGCGGGATATAGCGAGCCTGTAAATTAGGAGTATCCGGCCTAGGGCCGGGAAATTTTTCTACCAAAAAATGTACAAAATTATCTTGAAAGGGGGTCTAGGGGGTGCAATTTTAAACTTGATGGAAGTCCAGGGAACAATCTAAGGGTGGTATTTTTAAAAATGTCTTTCCCTTCGCAGCGCCTGATACCGAACGAATATTGTGGGAGTGAGCGTTGTCTACAGAGTTTAGACGGATTAACATGTTGATTTCTAAAGTTTACATTATTGTCCAAGCTATTTCGTCCATTAACGTAGCTGCGAAGGGAAAGAATTGTTTAAGAATATCACACCCCATAATAGCCGTTTATTGGAGATTAAGGAGAGATGGTTCACTTGTTTGGCGATGTTTGCATGTATTTGTTATTTTACTAGTTTTCTCCCTAGACCTCCATCAAATTTAAAGAAAACATCCATTAGATCCACCTTCTAGATTAATTTGTACATTTTACGGTAGAAAAATTTCCCGGCCGAAGGCCGGTTCTTCCAACATTAGAGGTTCACTATCTTTCGCCAGGGGAAAAAATCGACACCTAAATAGCACGAAAGGTCTAAATATTGACGAAGAAATGGGGCGATAGGTCTTAAAATCGGCTAACTAATGGGGCACACATCTTAACATTTGAAAACTAATGGGGCTAAACATGAGGGAGAAAGTGATCCAGAAAACCGGCCCATCTGAAAGTTTGACCCACTTGAATGGTAAGGATTCCTGTTTCCTGGATCTGGTATATCGACTACTGGTTGGACTGGTGTAATGGATGGGTTGTCTGGAGACCCAGCACCCGTGTCTCCAGCCTGGTGCTACAATCTCTTTTCTGCCAAAGACCGTCAATGTCACGCTGGGGAACAGAGGTCTTGTAATTGGAATATTTACGCATTTAAATATATATTAGAGTCGCCTTTTAAGGGGAGACTGGCCGTTTGTTTGGTCCATTAATTCATGTATTCATATATTTTTTTAGTTTCCTCCCTAGACCTCCATCAAGCTTAGAAAAACACCCCCTTCAAGATAAATTTGTACATTTTTCGGTAAAAAAATGTCCCGGCAGAAGGCCGGTTCCTCTTAAAATTGCAGGCTCGCACTCGCCAGGAAATAATCGACACCTAAATGGCACGGTCTTAAAACTGACAACGAAATAGGACGAAAGGTGTTAAAATCGCCAAAATAATGGGCCGAACGTCTAATAATCTCAAAACTAGTGGGGCTAAGCATTAGGGAGAAGGGGGTCCAGATAAACGATCTGCCTCCCCTTAACCGGAGGACAGTATTTCACATTCAGTGTGTACTTTGTTGTAGGTTTTAACCCCTAAATGTCGGCGCACCACATAAGTCGAGTATAATAAATGTGGACTATGTGGCGGCGCTCGACATAGGTCGTGTGGCAATTTCAGACGTAATGTTGGTGAGAGAGAGAGACAAGTGGTGGCAGGAGAGTAGCGAGCGTATGACTGCTCCAGACCACCGCGGCGAACATACTGACACGAATCCCACCTCCTCCCTCCCTCTCTCACTCGCTATATACGGAATTGTATGGGGAAAGTGCCTAATTACATGCTTTTTGCACTCGCGTTGCACGGTTTTTGCAAGAAAACTAGCCATCATAAAAGGATCGTTATGGTGTCATTCGAAAGCTCTGTTTATGCCCTTTCAGGGATAGTTACTTGTTTTACGTTCTGGGTCTTATTTAGGCATGAAAATGATCACGTAAACAGCCCTATTTTGGCTAAAAACACCCCGCTGGTGGCTACATATTATAAACCGCATAGGCCGCTCTTTAAGTGTTAAACAAAATATGTAACAGATTATAATACGAACTTTAAGAACGTACAATGTGGTAGCAACCGAGGTGACCCTTGGTCTCGCCGGTCATAGCGTTCATAGAAGAGAAGGCTCATTGATGTACTCCAATGAATTCGATAGACTGGGCATTCATAATTGGCGTTTTGCTGGCCTCCTGCCTTACAATAACCTGGATTCAGTACCGCTGGCAACAATCAGATTATTATATATAGCTTAGGAAGAACCTCTATGTTTGTGTCTATGTCAGTGAAGGAGACAAAAGGCAGAACTGCCTGCATCGAGTGCCTCTCCCAGAGTTGAAAGAGTGACATGGCCAAAATCAAGGGACGTTCGAGCTAAAATGCCTGGACATATGGAGTTTGAAGCAATGTAAGTCATAGGAAGAGGGAAACACTGATTCTGGAAGAGAGTTCTAAAGCTAATCAGTTGAAGAGAAGAAAGTCTTGGAATAACGTTTCACTCTTGGGTTGAAGAGTTGTACAGAGTAGGTGTGGGATGGTGTTGCAAGACGGGTACTATGTACTCTACGTAGAGGAGGTGGTATACACTGGAAAAACTCTGAGGAACACTGGTTAAAACACTTAAAAGGCTACTACAGACTATCTCCTTCAATCCTTTGAGTTACCAAAGATCCTTCCTAAGCTGAATAAAATCGTCTGAAAAAGTCCAGAATATTATGAAAATTACATCACCGGTACTGAATGGGCTAAGGTAGTTCTAGTTACGGGACCCTACTTAGTAATATAAGAGTAGAGAGGAGAGCAAGGAATAATAAATGTATTGATCTTTATGAGACTTCCTTAAAACGAAACTCGTCTAAACACAGAGCAAGATTAATTTACATTACAATGCAGCTACACCACCATACTCCACGTTTACAGCATTATACAAAACATGATTTGTTACCCAGGTTGCATGCTCTATGGAAACATTGGTGTTATTCATTTGTAAACGTAGTTAATTTGGTATCGAGGGCAAGATATTTGTTGCTTAGTCGATTTTGTTAATGTTTGGATATGGGGTAAATCAATGGCATTGCTTGGTCGTCGCCTCCACAAGTTAGACACTTGATTGAATAAGTAAGGCTTACCCTCGTGTGAATGAAAAGGCTTTCCGATGATTTGCAATCACTTCCTGTAGTGTCAAGCCTTCCGTATCATTAACTCCCGTACACTCACCGACTCTGCAATCTCTTTCTCTCTTCGCCGCAACGTTGCATCTCCCTCGCAATTATATGGCTAATCAATAATCAGTGTTCCTCGGAGCTTTCTCAATGTATACCACCTGCTCTATGTAGGGTACGTTGTACCCGTCTTTCAACACAACCCCCAACCCTACTCTGTGCAACTTTCTAACTCAAGAGTGAAAAGATATTCTCAATCTTTCTTCTATTCAACAGCTGAACTCTGGAACTCTCTCCCTGAATCCATCTTTCCCCTCATCCTATGAATTAAATTGTTTCAAACTCCGTGTGTACAAAC
>JBAKBP010020581.1:0-42300 GCA_037953745.1 Lithodes maja | reverse complement strand
CATATGAGCGAGAACATATTGCTCACTAGCACAACTTCTGATTATAAATCTATGCATAAGCATTATCTATTATTAAGTGTTCGCGTATCTTCATCCATGTATTTCCACCCTTAACAATAGAACGCCCAGCTCTTCCATATTTCGCCTTCTGTCACACACACACACACACACACACACCTACACTACCGAGGATTAACCTCCCATTGTAGTACCCGCACCCTTCTTCCCCCTGACCGTCCCCCATCCCTGACCATACCAAAACAGTTTCTGTATGTATGTATGTTTGTGTGCATACGTGAGCGTTTGTGTTGTTCTGTATATGAGTAAGTAAATAAATGTGTATATGTACTGTATATCACTTACTCTCATGGTTATTTTATGATAATTTGTATTCTGCACATGCATCATTATTGTATTTATTTATTTTGTTTGTAACTAGCTTACCATCCTCATATCTGTACATCTCATGTTCATCCACTAAATTGTAAAATGTGTATTTTCAGCTCATGAGGCTGCCATTCTTTAATAAACCGTTTATTATTATTATTATTATTATTATTGTTACATACAGACATAGGGAAGAGAGCGATTGGGAAATGAGTGAGACAGGGAGGACACGATCTCATCTACGGTTTTCAAGTGATCTTTAGAATGTGTTCATGAAACAAAGGAATACATAGGCTACCGATGAGGAATACCTTAACCACTTCGAATTTGCAGATTACAAAGCAGAACACCTACCTTGTTGCTTTTAATGCTCCCGAAACCAAAATTTCTCCATCTTACTATCCGTCCGGAAACCGCCAGAAGACTATGGCTTATACTTCAACAATACAAACATTAATCATTCATCGTCTCTCAATATTCTTGGTTCTCTTTTTCTTCTGCTCTTACCTGGAAGGACCATATTACCATCCTTGCTAAGGCAGCCTCCCAGAAGCTGGATCTGCTCAACCGCCTCAAGGACTTCTTTACCCCTGCTCAGCTTCTTGCTCTGTTACAAGGGCACAGTGCCTACCACATGGAGTTTGGAGCAATTTAAGTCATACGAAGAGTGAAAGACTGATCTGGGATAGAGTTCCAGAGCTCAGCAGTTGAATAGAAGAAAGACTGTACCCTAGTACGGTATCAAACATATATAAATTCAATAATGTCCAACTCCAATATCCTTACACAGTTATAGTTTAGCAACTACTATTAATTATTACTACCTCCTCTCCCCAAAAGTGAATATAACATAAGAACATTAAGAAAATGGGAGTCTGCAGAAAGCCGATTGGCCTAAGCAAGGCAGATCCCTGTCCCACACAACCCCAATTACAAAGCCCAATTATAGGCTCAACACTCTAATACCCTGAGGATCATCTTACCAAAACGGTTAGAGATTAACGCAGGATTACGGGGGTCTGCAGAGCGCTGATTGGCCCAACCTGCTGATCCCCCTTCACACCCAACCCTTCTCGTCCATATGCTTATCCAATTTTATCTTAAAGCTCCCTATCGTTTTTAATCCCACTATAGCACTTGGTAGTCCATTCCACCATCTACAACTCTGTTACCAAACCAATATTTGCCTATATCTTTTCTGAAACGAAATTTATCTAATTTGAAACCATTGGTACGAGTTCTTTCGCTATCACTGAGCTTTAGTACATTTGTCATGTCCCCTTTGTTAATCCCACTAACCCACTTGAACACCTCTATCATATCCCCTCTAACTCTGCGTCTCTCTAACGAATGTAAGCCTAATTTCTTTCAACCTTTCTTTATACGGAAGATTTCTAATATTATGGATCATTTTTGTCATTCTACGTTGTACTCTCTCCAATGAATCTATGTCCATTCTGTAATAAGGACACCAAAATTGAACAGCATAATCCATATGGGGTCTCACTAATGACAAGTAAAGTTTTAAGATAACATCAGCAGTTCTGTTACTCACACTCCTTGAGATGAACCCGAGAATCTTGTTTGCCTTGTTTCGAACGTTTATACACTGTTGTCTAGGCTTCAAATCATTGCTAACAAACACACCTAGATCTTTCTCACAATTCGAGTTTTCTCATTAGCTAGTTTATATTTAACATTTGTATGCATCTTCCCTATCTTTAATACCTTGCATTTGTCAATGTTAAACTTCATCTGCCAATTTACTGACCATTCGTGTAAGGTATCTAGATCCCTTTGGAGGCACTCTATATCTCTATCTGAATCAATTGTTCTCCCCATTTTGGTATCGTCTGCAAATTTACTTATCCTACTAGTTATACCTAAATCAAGGTCATTTATGTATATAACAAACAACAGAGGACCTAATACCGATCCCTGGGGGACACCACTTTTTGACTGCTCCCCATTCTGACTTCGTACCATTTATGCCGACTCTCTGCTTCCTACCAATTAGCCATGACCTAATCCATCCAACAACGCCCCACCTATTCCATGCGCCTCAACCTTTCTCATCAATCTCTCATGGGGGACTCTGTCGAAAGCTTTACTGAAATCTAAATATATTATATCATATGACTTGTCATTATCTACTGCTTCATATACCTCTGAGAAAAAACTAAGCAAATTAGTAAGGCAAGAACGTCCCTGAGTGAATCCATGCTGAGAAGAATTTATTAAATTAAATGTATCTAAGTGGTTTCTAATTTTACTAGCAATAATTGACCCTAGTAGCTTTCCTATGATTGATGTAAGACTAATGGGACGGTAATTGGATGCTATTGATTTGTCACCTTTTTTGAAGATCGGAACTACGTTTGCAAGCTTCCAAGCTTCTGGAACTATACCTGTCTCCAATGACTTGTTAAATAAAAATGTTAATGGGTAACTTAACTCATCCCTACATTCTTTTAATACTCTAGCATATACCTCATCAGGACCAGGCGATTTATGAGGTTTCAGTCTGTCAATTTCCTTAAGCACATCATTTCTACTTATAGTAACCGTACTTAACCTATTTCTCTATACTATCGCTATATACCTTACGGACTTCTGGAAACTGTGCCAAATTTTCATTAGTGAAAACGGAAAGAAATTGACTATTTCATGTACTGCACATTTCTAAATCATTTTCTGTCATTTCTCCTATCGAAGTTTTAAGGGGACCAATTACATCTCTAACCTTGGATTTCATATAGTTGGTAAAAAGCTTTAGGATTATTTTTTGAGTCATTGGCAACCTTAATTTCATAATTTCTTTTTTCTTTCCTAATATCCTTTTTTACCTGTCTTGATAGATTCTGATAGTAAGCAAGTAGGTGAATTTCGCCTTTTCTAATTTTTCTATATATTCCTCTCTTTTTGTCCTAGAAGATCTAATAGTCTATTATTCATCCATTTGGGTTGGTTCTGTGTTGATCTAAATTTTCTTTTGGGGATGTATTTATTTTGTGCATTGAATACTGACTTGATAAAATTATCGTATGTATCTACCAAGGTTGACGTCTCTTCCTGACTTAAGATGACAGGATGCTGAGAAGGGGTACACTCATTTGGACACCTGGATCGACTTAATTTTTTGACCATAGGGTCCGCAAATAGGGCTCTTCTTAACCCACCATAATTGGCTTTTCTAAAGTCAGGTATTAATGTTGTATTCTCTCTGGTATTACCTTTCCATTGTATATTAAAATACACAGAATTGTGGTCACTATTTCCTAGGTGGTCCCTATCTCTACATTATTTACCATATGTTCATTGTTACTGAAACTAAATCGAGAATATTATTACCTCTAGTCGGTGTATCTATGAATTTAAATAAAAAACTATCTTGTACTACCTCTATAAACTCTCAGAATCAGAGTCTCCTATTTGATGCTGCCAATCTATATTCGGAAAATTAAAATCCCCCATAATGCACACATTGCTAAACCTTGATGCCATTTTAATTTCCTCCCATAATGGACGTTCCGTCATTTCTACTCATATTTGGCGGTCTATACATAACTCAATAACTATGGTCTCACTACCTTCGTTAACCTCTACCCAAACACTTTCATTATCGTTATTTAGTCTAATACCTGATTTAATACAGCTTTTTAATGTACTCCTGACAAACACTGCTATACCGCCACCCCTCTTACTTGTTCGGTCATATTTAAACAAACTATATCCTGGTATATCAAATTCTGCTAAAAAATGCCTGGTTTCTGTATTAATCCACGTTTCAGTTAGCGCTATTATGTCTATATTTTCTTTGCTAACAAGGGCTCTAAGTTCGTTCATTTTGTTACATAGACTCCTACAGTTTGTGTAATATACTCTCAATTTACTTCTTTTCTTATACCTAATTTACCTTTGTTTTTAGCGACATTTCCATCTTCCGTTGCACCATCACTACTATCATTTGCATTATAGTCATCATTTTTAGCATGAGACTGAATATCCTTATCGCTTTCGCCTGACGCTAAAATTGTTCCATTTAACCTCTCATTTACACTCTCAATATTTCTGTTCAAAACCCCACACACCCTATCTAAAGAACTAGCTAATGTAGAAACCCCTAACCGTGAAAGATGAACCCCATCCCTTGCGTACATCCCATCTCTCCCATAGAAACTATCCCAGTTATCAATGAATGGTATTGCTTTTTCTTTGCAATATTTCTCCAAACGGCAATTGACACCAATCGCCCTGGATGTCCATTCCTTGGGAACTCCTCTTCTGGGTAGGATACAATGTACTACAGGGATCCCTCCTTCATCCTAACTTTATCTAACACATCCCGATACTGCTGCAGCGTTTCTCACTTCTACCCTTACCAACATCGTTACTCCCGGCACTGAGACAGATAATGGGGTTATCTCCACTATCTTCCAAGATGTGGTCCATCTTCTCTAAAACCCTCCCAACTCCATGGCCAGGCAGACACACAACCTTCCTAAGTTTAGTGCGGGTAGCCCTAACTAAATGTCTTACCATGGAGTCGCCCACAATCGACACAGACTTACCTTTCCCTCGGGAGGATCCAGCAGCTGCAGTTGGAGAACCCCCGGTGGTGGCAGAAGCTCCCTTGGTGGTGGTGGTGGTGGTGGTGGTGGTGGTAGTGGTGGTGGTAGGTAGCACAGCGTCAGAGGGTTGGAGCTGAGTCGGCGGCAGGCACTTCGTTATCCCTCCCTTATCCTGACTATCTTTTCCCTCACATTCGTCTCGCAAAGGAGAGAATGTATTTGTCACACTCATACCTATTCTACTATCCTGCTTCTTGAGTGTGACTTTCCCACCCGTATTTTTAACAACCTGCCATGAATACAATTTTTCATCAACTTCCTCCCTTTTCCCCTTACTTGACTTTATTTCCTCTTGGCTAAGCTTGAAAGCTAGATTTTCGTCTTTAATCAAATCCACTTCCCTCTGAAGTTTAACATTAACCTCCCTTAGAGCCAAGACCTCTTCCTTCACCACAACCATCTCCTCTCTTACCTGGAGAATAAGATGATGCAGATCAGTTAGAGACTCGCACTCCATACCTGCCATGATCCCAATAAGCTTAGCGAGGAGCAAGAAACTAAGTACAGAAAAACAAAAACAAGTAAACTAACAGCTAAAAACTGAGCTATAACACTTTTATATAACACGAGTGCACTGCCCCCAAACACAGGTAGGTGTAATGGTCACTAAAGGTCACTGGTAAGTGGTCCGGGCAGGAGCTCAGATTAACACAACCTTCTCCTGTCACTGACTGAACTAGACTGAGTAAACATATTTTTTCTGTACAGTAATACAGTAACAGCTATACAATATTAGTTATATATATATATATATATATATATATATATATATATATATATATATATATACGGTATATATATATTTTTTGTTTTTTATGTATATTTTACTTTCGACTAAATGAAAGCTACTGTAACAACACGTAAATACTGTATTAAGTTAATATTAACGCAAATCAATTTATTGAGAAGTACCAGAATTGAGTTAAACAATTATTTTTAGTATTACAAATTATATATTATGAGGGGACGAACTATTATTGGATGTATCGGGTCACACTTTTAAAGATTGATCTATTTCTAATGTATATGTAATGTATATAAGTTTATGTATATTACGAAATAAAGTTATTGAATTGAATTACCACCATCATCACAATCACCACCATCATCATCACCACTACCATCATCACCATCACCACCACCACTACCATCACCACCACCACCATCACCACCACCACCATCACCACCACCACCACCACCATCATCACTGCTGACGCTGACTTGTCTTTGTATGCGTTCTTCGTCTGTGGAAATAATAATGTTAGCCGGATTATCATTATACAATAAGGAACTAACAACGACTTATCCTATTACCGCGATCGTTTAGCCTGATCCTGTATTCGTGTAAAGGGATTGGTGTGTGTGTGTGTGTGTGTGTGTGAGAGAGAGAGAGAGAGAGTGTGTGTGTGTGAGTGAGAGTGTGTGTGTAATGTAAATCTATGTAAATCGATGTAAATATCTGCAACCACGAGTCGCTCCCCACATGTCCCCGTCTACCATATTATGTATTCCACCTACTGTAGATGAGGCAGTTTGTATGTATCGTAAATCGGCTCCTCGTTTGGATGACTAGGCACGATGTATTTACGTAAACACGATGGTTATGTCGCTATGCTGTTGTTTATGCTGTTATACAAGATAGTTACTTTTATTTATCACATTTTTATTCATATGATATTGGTGACAGTATTATGTTAGAAGAGGTCAGGTTACATTAGGGTTAAGGGAGGTCAGGTTGACTAATATCATTGATGCCATATTATGTGTGGAGTTCTCCATCTTGGTACGATGACAAATTTCGTTTCTCGGCCGCCTCCAGCCACCCATCACTTAACCCCTTCTGTACCGGAGACGTCTTTATTTTTTATTTTTTTCTAGTTACATTTAGACGATTTTGTGCAGCTTTAAGAAGAATCTGGGATAGTAAATATAGTTGATTGATAGTTCGAAGCCTGTTAATTGCTGGAGGCACTTCGTAAGATTAATAAAATCGTCTAATAGTAGTCAGTATGAACTTTAAAGGACGTCACCGGTACTGAAGGGGTTATGGGGGAGGTGCTCGATTTTTGTGAACACCCTTCTCCCTCATGTTTAGCATATTAGTTTTGATATTTAAGACGTTCGGCCATTAGTTTGGCGATTTTATCACTGTTAGCTCCATTTCATGTCAATTTTAAGACCTTTCGTGCCATTTAGTTGTAGATTTGTTCCTGGCGAGCGATAGCTAGCCTGAAATTATAAGAAGAACCGGCTCGAAAAATGTACTAATTTATCTTGAGGGGTGATCTAGTTTTTAGTTCTAAGTTTGAGGGAGGTCTAGCGAGGAAACTAAACAATATATGAATACATGAATGTATAGACCAACAAAGCAGCCGCTAGCTCCTTAACCCAACACAGCCTTACTGTTTTGTAGAGGACCCTTCTTGCACACCTCGGGTCTTGTGCGCTGTCTGTTTCCAGTGTTGTATATTATGTGATATTCTCGATGCCATGGCCTTATTATCTAAACAACTTTATATGGATTCGCGAGTTTCTTTACTGCTTTCTTTCATTGTTTACATGCGATAATAGTGACTCTGTAATTGTCAACCCAAGATGGCACCCTACTAATGTAGTTGGTATTAAGTGCATGATGTTAAGGGGGGGGGGGGGGGTAATTTTTTGTTGGTCTCTCTCTCTCTCTCTCTATATATATATATATATATATATATATATATATATATATATATATATTATATATATATACCGGTATATGTATATAATATATTAATGTATTTTTTAGTTTCCTCGCTAGACCTCCATCAAGCTTTAATAATACGTTTATACCCCATTTTGAGATAATGTGTACTGTTTTCGGTAGAATAGGGCTGAGGACCGGTTCGTCTTAAAATGACATGCTTGGTATCGCTCGCCAGTAAAATATCAAAACCTAATTGGCAAGAAAGGTCCTAATATTGACGAAGAAATTGGGTGAAAGGTCTTCAAATCGTCAAACTAATGGAAAGAACGTCTTAAAATCTCAAAACTAATGGGGTTAAACATGAGGGAGAAGGGAGTCCAGAAAAAGCAACCATCCCCCCTTCAATCTGTCAATGGTAAACTGCTTACAACAACACCAGGGCACGATTTCTTGCTATGTTATTTACTGATGATCGCAACATACACGAAGTAGGTACAGTCGCGCTAATAAGTGATGTTTCGGCACTGATTATCTATCTATTGCCTGACGCCGTGATCCCCGAAGGGGTGGCCACGAACGAACCGCCCCAATGCACCTCTGTCCCCACTCAGTCGACGCCCCTCCCCCCAACCAGCACCGCCTTCATTCATATACTTCCTCACTCCATCCTTCCACCTCTCCGTCGTTCTACCTCTCCCTCTCTCTCCCTCCACCTCGCTCTCGTACACCCTCTTACTCATTCTCTCGCTTTCCATACGTTCCATTTGGCCGAACCATCTCAAGTTGTTCCTTTTCACACTTTCCAGCACATCTACCTCCACACCACACCTCCTTCTTACTTCTTCATTAGTCTGTCTATCCCTCCATGTAACTCCGCACGCACTTCTCAAGTAACTCATTTCCACTGCTCTCACTCTTGGTCTGAGTCTCTCAACCAACGTCCATGCTTCGCTTCCGTAAGTCAGTGTCGGGATTACCACACTGTCATGCAAGGACTTCTTCACTTCCATACTGACCACCCTATTTCTTGTTACTGCTTTCAGCGTTCCTACAACCCTCTTCCCCTGTTGTACCCTCTCCCGCACTTCTTCATCCATAGTCCCATCTTTACTCAACACACTGCCCAGATACTTAAAAGAGTTGACGATCTCCATAGCCTGACCGTTCAGCTTCACCTCACACTCTGTGACTTCACCCCTTTCGAAGACCATAACCTTGCTCTTCCCCGCATTTACCTTCAAATTCCGTTTTTCGCACACTGTTCCAAACTCATTTACCAGACCCTGCAACTCCCATTCATTATCACTCATCAGAACTGTATCATCCGCAAACAGCAGTATAGGTAGCTTCCACTCATGTCCCTCCCTTTTCAGCGATACGCCAACATCCACTGCTCTTGATAGTATTTCTTTCATGACTCCATCCATATAATCCATATAATAATTGCTACCAGCAATATTTACACATGCTTTCTTTTTTCTGAGTGAGATATACCAACATGTTCCTACACTTACCCATCCTATTCATCATCTGACAGACATTAATACAGCAGAGAGCGAGCCAAACGTAATGACAGCTGGGACATGACGTTTACCTCCATTTCGTTGAAAATGTTAAGACTTTTCGTGCCATTTAGTTGTCGATTTGTTCCTGGCCAGCGATTGCGAGCCTGAAATTATAAGAGTTATCGTACAACATAATACCCATTTCTAAAGATACGGATGATCGCAACATACACAAGGAAGGTAAAACATTTTATCCATTTCTCAAAATACAGATAATTGCAACATTCAAACAAAACTCATAACATACAACATTGTTCATTGCTTGAAATCAATAGTGTTACAATTGTACGCATCCAACATGTCGCCCATAGTCCGTTCATTCTAGGTTGGGCAGAAATCGTAACCTCTAACCTCTGTAACTCAAAAAGGACTAGAGTAATCCAGCTAATATGTCTACCAAATAGGAACACTTGGTGAGGGAATAGCTGTGGAAATAGACAGCTCATTTGCTCTAGCCCTTTTTGAGTTACAGAGGTTAAAGTTTACGATGTCTGCCCAACCTAGAATGAACGGACTATAGTGTATGCGAACATGTGTCATAATTCTCTGCATGGACGGCTTCTCTCTGCCCACCACCATTTGCAGACCACTTGCCTACCACTTATCCATGACCACTTATTTTATCATAAAGTTCACCTCACGCCGGCCACCTGTCCCTTTCGCAGTGTTTTGTTTGCAACCCAGCTATGTTTTTTTTTTTTACATATGGCATAACCCCATCTCCTGTGATTGACTAAAACAATACGATATCATTCATATGTTCTTTATTCATATTAATTTCTTACATTTATACACACATGGAATAGGTTGAAGTACATTGAAATAGGCTAAGTTTAGTTAAATTAGGTTAGGTTACGTTACGTTAAACTAGGTTACGTTACATTATGTTAGGTTATAAAAGTTGACAGAATACATATAAACACCGTATGAGAAGGAGCACTTTATTGACAACGCTTTGGCATGCAGTATCACCAGGCTAATACATCATTGGTCTGACGAAGCTATACCGGTATGGCAAACGTTGTCAGTCAAGTGCTCCTCATATGGTGGTTATATTAATTTGGTCAGTTTAACCCCTTCATTATTATGACGCGTTATGTCCGTTTTTCTGGCTATCATTAGACGATTTCATACAGCTTAAGAAGGATCTGTGGCAATTATAAGGGTAAAGACTATCTAAATAAATCCTCTGACTTACATTATACCCTTTCTAATCTAAATAAAATCGTCCAATAATAGCCGGAACACAGAATATAAATGCGTATTGGATCTTTAGTAAGGTTAGGCTAAGTTGACTAAAATACATGTAGCCATAATATGTAGGAACTGTCGGAAGTACTTATCTGGGTTGCATATAATAACCCGGTGCCCCCTGCCGAACACCAGGTACTGTACAGTGGCGCTAATAAGTCATTGCTCAGCTGGCATTATGTTTGGCTCGCTATGTGCTGTATTACTGTCTGTCAGATGTTGAATAGGGTGGGTAAGTGTAGGAACATGGTTGTATATTTCACTCGATATGAAGAAATGAAGCTTAGATATTGCTGATACCAATTATTGATCAAAACATACTTGGTGCCGAGACATCACTTATTAGCGCGTCTGTACACATGGCGGACCAATGCAGCGACTCTCACATATACCACATGCATGATGGCTCCTTATTGCCACACACACGCTTCAAAGGGTTAAGGGGAGGTTTCCACTTGAGGGATTTTTTTCGAACTTCCTTCTCCCTCATGTTTAGCCCCATTGCTTTTGAGATTTTAAGACGTTCGCCCCATTATTTTGACGATTTTTAGAACTTTCGACCCATTTCTGTCAATTTTAAGACCTTTCGTGTCATTTAGGTGTCGATTTTATCCTGGCGAGCGATAGCGAGCCTGTAATTTAAGAGAAACCGGCTTTCAGCCGGGACATTTTTCTACCGAAAAATGTACAAATTTATCTTGAAAGTGGCTCAAGGGGGTGTAATCTTAAGCTTGAAGGATATCTAGGGACCAAACTAAAAACCTCCCCTTAAGGCGGTGTCACACGAGCGCTTTTCCGGCAATTTTCGATGAGCCAGTTTTGTGTTGGTAATACAGTACTAAGAGGTTTTATCGTAATGGAATCGGAAACTAGACTGAAGATTGATTATATTAGGTGGGTCATTGTTATATTAGGTGGGTCATTGTTATATTAGGTGGGTCATTGTTATATTAGGTGGGTCATTATTATATTAGGTGGGTCATTGTTATATTAGGTGGGTCATTGTTATATTAGGTGGGTCATTGTTATATTAGGTGGGTCATTGTTATATTAGGTGGGTCATTGTTATATTAGGTGGGTCATTGTTATATTAGGTGGGTCATTGTTATATTAGGTGGGGCATTGTTATATTAGGTGGGTCATTGTTATATTAGGTGGGTCATTGTTATATTAGGTGGGTCATTATTATATTAGGTGGGTCATTGTTATATTAGGTGGGTCATTGTTATATTAGGTGGGTCATTGTTATATTAGGTGGGTCATTATTATATTAGGTGGGTCATTGTTATATTAGGTGGGTCATTATTATATTAGGTGGGTCATTGTTATATTAGGTGGGTCATTGTTATATTAGGTGGGTCATTGTTATATTAGGTGGGTCATTGTTATATTAGGTGGGTCATTGTTATATTAGGTGGGTCATTGTTATATTAGGTGGGGCATTGTTATATTAGGTGGGTCATTGTTATATTAGGTGGGTCATTGTTATATTAGGTGGGTCATTATTATATTAGGTGGGTCATTGTTATATTAGGTGGGTCATTGTTATATTAGGTGGGTCATTGTTATATTAGGTGGGTCATTATTATATTAGGTGGGTCATTGTTATATTAGGTGGGTCATTGTTATATTAGGTGGGTCATTGTTATATTAGGTGGGTCATTGTATATATTAGGTGGGTCATTGTTATATTAGGTGGGTCATTGTTATATTAGGTGGGTCATTGTTATATTAGGTGGGTCATTGTTATATTAGGTGGGTCATTGTTATATTAGGTGGGTCATTATTCATATTAGTGTGGGTCATTGTTATATTAGGTGGGTCATTGTTATATTAGGTGGGTCATTGTTATATTAGGTGGGTCATTGTTATATTAGGTGGGTCATTGTTTATATTAGGTGGGTCATTGTTATATTAGGTGGGTCATTGTTATATTAGGTGGGTCATTGTTATATTAGGTGGGTCATTGTTATATTAGGTGGGTCATTGTTATATTAGGTGGGTCATTATTATATTAGGTGGGTCATTGTTATATTAGGTGGGTCATTGTTATATTAGGTGGGTCATTGTTATATTAGGTGGGTCATTGTTATATTAGGTGGGTCATTGTTATATTAGGTGGGTCATTGTTATATTAGGTGGGTCATTGTTATATTAGGTGGGTCATTGTTATATTAGGTGGGTCATTGTTATATTAGGTGGGTCATTGTTATATTAGGTGGGTCATTGTTATATTAGGTGGGTCATTGTTATATTAGGTGGGTCATTGTTATATTAGGTGGGTCATTGTTATATTAGGTGGGTCATTGTTATATTAGGTGGGTCATTGTTATATTAGGTGGGTCATTGTTTATATTAGGTGGGTCATTGTTATATTAGGTGGGTCATTGTTATATTAGGTGGGTCATTGTTATATTAGGTGGGTCATTGTTATATTAGGTGGGTCATTGTGTTATATTAGGTGGGTCATTGTTATATTAGGTGGGTCATTGTTATATTAGGTGGGTCATTGTTATATTAGGTGGGTCATTGTTATATTAGGTGGGTCATTGTTATATTAGGTGGGTCATTGTGTTATATTAGGTGGGTCATTGTTATATTAGGTGGGTCATTGTTATATTAGGTGGGTCATTGTTATATTAGGTGGGTCATTGTTATATTAGGTGGGTCATTGTTATATTAGGTGGGTCATTGTTATATTAGGTGGGTCATTGTTATATTAGGTGGGTCATTGTTATATTAGGTGGGTCATTGTTATATTAGGTGGGTCATTGTTATATTAGGTGGGTCATTGTTATATTAGGTGGGTCATTGTTATATTAGGTGGGTCATTGTTATATATTAGGTGGGTCATTGTTATATTAGGTGGGTCATTGTTATATTAGGTGGGTCATTGTGTTATATTAGGTGGGTCATTGTGTTATATTAGGTGGGTCTTGTTATATTAGGTGGGTCATTTGTTATATTAGGTGGGTCATTGTTATATTAGGTGGGTCATTGTTATATTAGGTGGGTCATTGTTATATTAGGTGGGTCATTGTTATATTAGGTGGGTCATTGTTATATTAGGTGGGTCATTGTTATATTAGGTGGGTCATTGTTATATTAGGTGGGTCATTGTTATATTAGGTGGTCATTGTTAATTAGGTGGGTCATTGTTATATTAGGTGGGTCATTGTTATATATTAGGTGGGTCATTGTTATATTAGGTGGGTCATTGTTATATTAGGTGGGTCATTGTTATATTAGGTGGGTCATTGTTATATTAGGTGGGTCATTGTTATATTAGGTGGGTCATTGTTATATTAGGTGGGTCATTGTTATATTAGGTGGGTCATTGTGTTATATTAGGTGGGTCATTGTTATATTAGGTGGGTCATTGTTATATTAGGTGGGTCATTGTGTTATATTAGGTGGGTCATTGTTATATTAGGTGGGTCATTGTTATATTAGGTGGGTCATTGTGTTATATATCCTACATTAATATTAATATTGATGGAGGAGGTTAAGGGGGGTAACCGGCTATTTTTGTATCTTTCTCTCCTTTACTCTCTTTCCCTGGCTTGTATCCATTCGGCCCCATTCAGCCAACTGTTTTAAGATGTTTATCCCCATCCAGGTGTCGATTTCTTCCTGGCGAGCGATAGCGAGCCAGCATTGTATGAAGAAATCCGGCTTCGCCGGAGACATTTTTCTATCGAAAAATTTACAAATTTAGCTTGCTGTCAAAACAAATATATATATATATGCTGGCTCGCGGAAAATATTGACACCTGGATGGAGGTAAACGTCTTAACAATTTCTCGTAAAAATTGACGGAAAAAGAGCTCGTGTGACACTGACTTTAGAACGGTACACGCATCACTTACAAAAGGAATGTGCTGGCCATATTATGGTCCCTGGATATTATAGTCATGAGTCCTAGGCACTTGGTAAGGGCATATCCTGCATAATTCACACGCTTTTGATTTTAGACCATATTTCAAAGATATCGAAGAGCGGAATCAATTGGAGTACAAAGGAAATCAAGCAACAACATGTCTAGTGACCCTTCTAGGTTGCTTGTCCTCCAAAACACTGAGGATCAAGTGTCCAAACAGTGGTTTAGAGTGGGTAAGGGAACATTGGAAAGGGAATTACTGCCCTGGAACTAATGTCCGTGGCAGGATTAGGAAGTTAGTAGAGGACAGATGGGTTATTAACTGAGGGGGGGGATAAAATAAAGTTATTAATTTACAAACGCAGTCAGTCGCGGGTTTAATGAGAGATATTTGTCTAGGCGGAGTTTAAATGAATCAACGGTGATGCAGTCTATAACGTCTCGGGGAAGCCCATTCCACAAGTTGACAACTCGATTGAAGAAGAAATTCTTAGATTCGTGCGAGTTAAAAGATTTACCAATAATTTTGCAACCGTTTCCCCGCGTGTAATTAGATTGGTCGATAGTGAAGTACTTACTACAGTTCATATTGTCGATGCCTTTGATGATTTTGAACACTTGAATTAAGTCACCTCTTAATCTGCGCTGGGTTAAAGGAAATAGATTTAATTCTCTAAGACGCTCTTCGTATGGTTTGTTCTTTAGGCTAGGTATCATTTTGGTAACTCTACGTTGAACTCGTTCTAGCTTGTTTATATCTTTTTGGTAATAAGGGCACCAGGATTGAACGCAGTATTCCAGAAGAGGGCGGACTAAGGAATTGTAAAGGGTTAGGATAACTTCTTTGGATTTATGCTCAAATGACCTGCCTATAAAGCCAATGATTTTGTTTGCCTTCTTAACAACTTCTGAACATTGTTGACTCGGTTTTAGGTTACTCGATATTGTTACTCCCAGATAGGTTTCTCTGTTTACATTCTTAAGCTGAGTGCCATTCATCGAATAGTTTGCTTTCTCATTTAGGTATCCGACATGTAGTACTTTACATTTATCCGCATTGAAACTCATTTGCCAAATTTGGGCCCAACATGACAATTTATCTAGATTGTGTTGCATATCGTCAACTTGTTCTTTTGAGAGTACGCTATTTGCAATTTTTGTATCGTCAGCAAATTTTGAGATTGTACAGGTGAGACCCTCATCTATGTCGTTGATGTAAATTAGAAAGAGAATTGGTCCTAGTACTGATCCCTGGGGTACCCCGCTACTTACATTGGTCCATTTAGATGCCTTACCGTTTATGACTACCCTTTGCTTTCTGTTGCTGAGCCAATTTTCTATCCATTTCAACACATCGTCTTGTATTCCATGCGCTTTTAGTTTTAGCAGTAAACGTTTGTGGGGAACTTTGTCAAAGGCCTTTTGAAAATCAAGGTATATAATATCTACAGCTTTACTCTCATCGTAGAGGTTGAGGATATCGTGGAAGAAGTCTAAGAGGTTTGTTAAACAGGAACATTTTTTACGAAAGCCGTGTTGATTATCTTTAAGTATGTTATTTTCCTCTAAGTGATTTACGAGTCTGTCTCGTATGACCGTTTCTAGCATTTTACAAACAACTGAGGTTAAGCTAATTGGACGATAGTTACTGGGTAGGGATTTGCTGCTTTTTTTTTAATATCGGTGTTACGTTGGCTAGCTTCCACTGATCAGGCATAGTTCCAGACTGCAAGGATTTATTGAATAGTAATGTCAGTGGTTTGGAGAGCTCATCCTTAGCTTCCTTTAGAACTCTAGGCGAGATTGTATCAGGTCCTGGCGTTTTATTTACCTTGAGTTTATCTAAACAATTCAATACTTCTCTCTCTGTAACGGTGATATTGCTTAGAACATCTGAATTATCAATCTGAATCGGCGATGGTGTAGGGATATCACTGAGGTCTTCTGTTGTAAAAACTGATGCAAAGAAGGTATTGAGGGCATTACTCATTTGTACTTCGTCTTTGGTGTATTCTCTATTTTCATCGACTAACGGTCCAACAGTTGAAGTAACTACTTTTTTCTTTCTGATATAACTATAGAATTATTTCGGGTTTGTTTTACTTTGATTCGCAATATGTAACTCTAAGGTCTTTTTACTCTGCTTAATTAACTTTTTGGCTTTGCGTCGTAGCTCTACAAATTTCACCCGTTCTTCGTCATTTTGTGAGGATTTTAATCTATCATTAGCACATTTTTTAGCAAGCAGGCAGTTTGAAATATCTTTATTCCACCATTTGGGCTTATTATTATGGCCTGGACGCCGTATTTTCGATGGTATGCAGTCTTGCACTGCTTTTAGGTAAGTGGTTTCGAATAACTTCCAAGATGTATTTATGTCGTTATTGTTAATTAGAAAGCTCCAGTCAGTTTCTTTAAATATAGCTCTAAGTTTATGAAAGTTTGCTTTCTTGAAATTAGGGAATTTTTCGATGCTACTATTTGGTTCGTTACTAGTAAACTTTAAAGTGAAAGTTATCGTACGATGGTCGCTGTTACTGAATTCATCACCAACATTCAAATTCTCTATCAATTCTTCTTTTGTTGCAAGTACAATGTCAAGAACGTTATTACCACGGGTCGGCGTTCGAACAAATTGATAAAGCGAACTCTCTTGCAAGTTCTTATACAAGTCATGTCCGGAGTGTGAAGTAAGAGTATCGCCCCACTTGGTCACAGGTAAATTAAAGTCGCCAAAAATTACGGTATCTTGTGAGTTACTTACATCTGCAATTTGTTCGTAAATTTCTCGGTCAGTTTGCACTGATTGAGCTGGAGGTCTGTATATTAACGCAAGTATTATTTTTGTACCTTTATTATTCTTTATTAGCACAAAAGATGTGTCGACGTTCACAATTTGAGGTTTTGACACGAGGGTCGGGTTAAGACTTTCTTTGATATAAAATAAAACGCCACCTCCATTTTTATTTATTCGGCTGTTCTCAAACATTACATAACCGGGAAGTGAATACTCTGCTAAAAAGTCTCTATCTTCTGTATTGAGCCAAGATTCTGTTATGCCAATCACATCATAATTTTCTGTAAACACTAGCTCCTCTAAATCTGAAAATTTATTGCGTATGCTACGAGCGTTTGCATAGAAAACCTTTAAATTTGTTATTTTAGAACTCACGGAACGCGCTTTAATAATGTTTTTGGTTCTTGTCGGATCTACATTTATGTTCATGGCTGTCCTCGGTCCTCGCTGTCTCCGGTCCTTATCGCTGGTGGTCCTCGGTTGCCTCTGTGTTTTTCTTGGCGTTGGATGATTTATGTCACTGCTGCTTCTTCTCGGATGGCGTTTTTGATCCATAGCTGCGGACTGCTTTGTGTAGGAGACGACCCATGCGTGCTGAACCCACAGGGTTTAGATGAGTGCCATCCTTGTGGAACAGAGTAGGCTGGTTGTAGAAGTTGTCCCAGAGGTTGATGAATTCAACTTCTTCCCTCAGACACAAATGTTTTAGTCGGCTATTTGTGCTGAAGGCCTTGTCGTAGAATTTGTCAGGTGCGTCGATCTTGGGGAGAATGCCTGAGATGATGATATTCCTTGACTTGTTTTTGTAGTGCTGGATCATCTTGCGATATTTCTCCATCAACTCTTCGGATCTGGTGCGCATGACGTCATTTGAACCAGCATGGATGACAAAAAGGGTATTTTAATTTGCATCCTTTGTGGTATCTTCGAAGGCTTCCACAATGTCGTCCAGTCCAGCTCCTGGGATGCAAAATCTTTTTTGTTGTTTGTTGAGAGAGAGAGAGAGAGAGAGAGAGAGAGAGAGAGAGAGGTGTAAGAGTTGAGTGTGAGAGAGAGATGGATAACGTTAGATAGGGTTTAGATAAACACTTGCTGACCTACAGTATAAGTGCCCATGTAATGCCGTGAGCTATGCTGACACTGGGGCTTAGCTAGACTCTGATCATTTGTCCTGTGTACCCCCTAGACGACGTTTCCAAGTCTTGACACAATCGTTTGACAGTAATAGGAATAAGCAATATAGGCTACTGCCCAACGCCGTGACTATAAAGTAACTGAAAAGTCTACGAGCCCTTTTATGGCTAGGTGTTTGTCCCAGCATACAACAATGATAATATGACTCAGACAGACAAACTCCTACAGACAATCATAATATGGCAAACTCAGACAAACTGCTACAGACAGATAGGTATTAACCCCTTCAGCACGATGACGCTTTTTTACCTTTGATTCTGCCTAACATGCAACGTATTGTACGTTAAGCCGGTATCACACGAGCGCTTTTTCACTCAATATTTATCCTCAACACTGGTCTGGCAGCTTATGTGGTCAACATATCAAATATTTTGGTTGCCTAAATTCATTAATCATTAGTCTACTTTCCGATACCAGTGCAAAATATTCAAGAAATGTTGCCAGACTTTTTTTGATCATCGAATGTTGACTATGAAAGCTCTCATGTGATAGAGGCTTTAGAGTCATGATGTCTGGAAACGCGGAGCTGGAAGCAATTCAAGTCATAGGAAAAGGGAAAGACAGACTGAGGGGAGAGTTCCAGACATGCTGACAGATAATAAATATGTAGACAGACAGACTGACAGACCTGCAGACCTCAGCAGCCCCAAAGTGTCCACGAGGGTTAAGGGGCAGTAGTTGATTTGTTTGGACACCCTTCTCCCTGATGCTTATCCATTAGTTTTTTACATTTTAAGACTTTCGCTCCATTAGTTTAGTTATTTTAAGACCTTTTGTGCCATTTAGATGTCGATGTTATCCTGGCGAGCGATAGCGAGCCTGTACTATTAGGAGGACCTGGCTTTCAGCCGGGAAATTTTTCTACCGAAATATTTACAAATTTATCTTGAATTTTTTTTTTTTTTTTTAAGATTGATTGTGGCCTAGCGAGAAAACGAAAAATACATGAATAAACTAGTAAATAGACCGACAAATAAGCACTACCCCCTTAAGGGTAAGACGAGACTGTTGGTGATAAATAGTGGTAGGGTCAAGACAGACCAGTGGTGGGTAATGGTTGGTGTAAAGGTAGCCCTCTAGACCACAGACCTCTTATACAGACCTCTACACAGACCACAAACCTCTACACAGACCACAGACCTCTATACAGACCACAAACCTCTACACAGACCACAGACCTCTACACAGATCACAGACCTCTTATACAGACCTCTACACAGACTACAGACCTCTTATACAAACCACAGACCTCTACACAGACCACATACCTCTTATACAGACCTCTACACAGACCACAGACCTCTACACAGTGAATGAGAGAGAGAGAGAGAGAGAGAGTTAGTTTAGAGAGTTAAAGGTAGCAACCTATCTTCCACATTAACAACTTCCAAATAATACCGTTGTCCGGAACTTGTATACTTTCTTCCTGCTCTTGTTAACTGTTGGGTAGCCAGCCTTTGATCTCTACACGGGCTCCTGCTCTTGTTAACTGTTGGGTAGCCAGCCTTTGATCTCTACACGGGCTCCTGCTCTTGTTAACTGTTGGGTAGCCAGCCTTTGATCTCTACACGGGCTCCTGCTCTTGTTAACTGTTGGGTAGCCAGCCTTTGATCTCTACACGGGCTCCTGCTCTTGTTAACTGTTGGGTAGCCAGCCTTTGATCTCTACACGGGCTCCTGCTCTTGTTAACTGTTGGGTAGCCAGCCTTTGATCTCTACATGGGCTCCTGCTCTTGTTAACTGTTGGGTAGCCAGCCTTTGATCTCTACACGGGCTCCTGCTCTTGTTAACTGTTGGGTAGCCAGCCTTTGATCTCTACACGGGCTCCTGCTCTTGTTAACTGTTGGGTAGCCAGCCTTTGATCTCTACACGGGCTCCTGCTCTTGTTAACTGTTGGGTAGCCAGCCTTTGATCTCTACACGGGCTCCTGCTCTTGTTAACTGTTGGGTAGCCAGCCTTTGATCTCTACACGGGCTCCTGCTCTTGTTAACTGTTGGGTAGCCAGCCTTTGATCTCTACACGGGCTCCTGCTCTTGTTAACTGTTGGGTAGCCAGCCTTTGATCTCTACACGGGCTCAACAGGTTTTATATTTTATTTTTTATTTATTTTCTTTATTTTCTTTATTTGTATTTATTTATTTTATTTGTATTATTTATTTAGCATTGTTTTAATTTTATTCAGCAGGAATAAACGAACAAAGTACGCTACGAACAGTTCCATACTTTATTACCAAACGTTTCGACATCACACTGGTGTCATCATCAGTGGTCTACACATCAAAAGAAAATATTAAAATATGAACACTTAAAAGCTTATTAAAAGTAATTATAACATCAAAATACATGGGGCAGATTGATAGGGTTAATACTGAAGATACGGTTCCCAAGGAACACTCCTCTCTCAGAAGTTTGACTTTATTATTTGGCATTATTATATATGGATTTATTTATTATTATTATTATTATTATTATTATTATTATTATTGTTATATGTTATTATTGTTATTGTTATATGTTATTATTGTTATTGTTATATGTTGTTATTGTTATTGTTATATGTTATTATTGTTATTGTTATATGTTATTATTGTTATTGTTATATGTTATCATTGTTATTGTTATATGTTATTATTGTTATTGTTATATGTTGCTATTGTTATTGTTATATGTTATTATTGTTATTGTTATATGTTATTATTGTTATTGTTATATGTTATCATTGTTATTGTTATATGTTATTATTGTTATTGTTATATGTTATCATTGTTATTGTTATATGTTATTATTGTTATTGTTATATGTTATTGTTGTTATTGTTATATGTTATTATTGTTATATGTTATTGTTATTGTTATATGTTATTGTTGTTATTGTTATATGTTATTATTGTTATTGTTATATGTTATTATTGTTATTGTTATATGTTGTTATTGTTATATGTTATTGTTATGTTATTGTTATTGTTATATGTTATTATTGTTATTGTTATATGTTATTATTGTTATTGTTATATGTTATTATTGTTATTGTTATATGTTATTATTGTTATTGTTATATGTTATTATGTTTTACTTTATTTTAGTTATTTAGCGGTACTTATCTATATAGTTTTATGTATTTATTTTGTTTTAATTAATATTATTATTATTTTTGTATTTGTTTTATTGTTTTGGGGTGAGTGAGAGGTGGAGGGGAAGTTGCTTTGTTTTATTATGGGTCATTTTGGGTGTGCGATATTTTAACCCTTTCTGTAACATGATGTCTTTTCCGTTGTATTCTTGCTACCACTAGACGATTGTATACACCTTAGCAAGAACCTTTATCAAGCAAATGGTTAAACTCGATCTGGATTAACCCTTTCGCTCTCACGGCTACTTTCTAAGCTTAATATAATCGTCTAATAATATACATGTATATTATTCATTAGGGGGGGGTCACCTACTTTGTTGTTTCCCTCTTTCTCTCCTTTTCTCTCTTTCTCTGGCTTGTATCGATTCAGCCAACTGATTTAAGACGTTTATCCCCATCCAGGTGTCGATATCTTCCTGGCGAGCGATAGCGAGCCAGCATTGTATGGAGAAATCCGGCTTCTCCGGAGAAATTTATCTATCGAAAAATGTACAAATTTAGCTTGCTCTAAAAAAAAAACATATATATGCTGGCTCGCTACCGCTCACCAGGAAAATATTGACACCTGGATGGGGGTAAACGTCTTAAAACAGTACGCTGAATGGGGCCGAATGGATACAAACCAGAGAAAGAGGGAGAGAGAGAAAAAAAAAAACGAGGTGGGCTCCCTTAACGGAATGATTGATAGTTTACTGAAAGGGTTAATCCATTCGTCTCTCTTCGTGATATTCTGGCTGTTGTTAGACGATTATATTTAGCTTAGGAAGGATCTGTGCGAGTCGAAGGGTGGCTGCAATAGGTTTTACCCCTTTGATTTCTAGAGATAATTTCTAAGGTGAATGCCACCGTCTACTGTTAGCCAGAATATAATGGAAAATTACATAAGAACATAAGAAAATGGGAGTCTGCAGAAAGCCGATTGGCCTAAGCAAGGCAGATCCCTGTCCCACACAACCCCATTTACAAAGCCCAATTATAGGCTCAACACTCTAATACCCTGAGGATCATCTTACCAAAACGGTTAGAGATTAACGCAGGATTACGGGGGTCTGCAGAGCGCTGATTGGCCCAACCCTGCTGATCCCCCTTCACACCCAACCCTTCTCGTCCATATGCTTATCCAATTTTATCTTAAAGCTCCCTATCGTTTTTAATCCCACTATAGCACCTGGTAGTCCATTCCACCCATCTACAACTCTGTTACCAAACCAATATTTGCCTATATCTTTTCTGAAACGAAATTTATCTAATTTGAAACCATTGGTATGAGTTCTTTCGCTATCACTGAGCTTTAGTACATTTGTCATGTGCCCTTTGTTAATCCCACTAACCCACTTGAACACCTCTATCATATCCCCTCTAACTCTGCGTCTCTCTAACGAATGTAAGCCTAATTTCTTCAACCTTTCTTTATACGGAAGATTTCTAATATTATGGATCATTTTTGTCATTCTACGTTGTACTCTCTCCAATGAATCTATGTGCATTCTGTAATAAGGACACCAAAATTGAACAGCATAATCCATATGGGGTCTCACTAATGACAAGTAAAGTTTTAAGATAACATCAGCAGTTCTGTTACTCACACTCCTAGAGATGAACCCGAGAATCCTGTTTGCCTTGTTTCGAACGCTTATACACTGTTGTCTAGGCTTCAAATCATTGCTAACAAACACACCTAGATCTTTCTCACAATTCGAGTTTTCTAATTCCACATTAGCTAGTTTATATTTAACATTTGTATGCATCTTCCCTATCTTTAATACCTTGCATTTGTCAATGTTAAACTTCATCTGCCAATTTACTGACCATTCGTGTAAGGTATCTAGATCCCTTTGGAGGCACTCTATATCTCTATCTGAATCAATTGTTCTCCCCATTTTGGTATCGTCTGCAAATTTACTTATCCTACTAGTTATACCTAAATCAAGGTCATTTATGTATATAACAAACAACAGAGGACCTAATACAGATCCCTGGGGGACACCACTTTTGACTGCTCCCCATTCTGACTTCGTACCATTTATGCTGACTCTCTGCTTCCTACCAATTAGCCATGACCTAATCCATCCCAACAACGCCCCACCTATTCCATGCGCCTCAACCTTTCTCATCAATCTCTCATGGGGGACTCTGTCGAAAGCTTTACTGAAATCTAAATATATTATATCATATGACTTGTCATTATCTACTGCTTCATATACCTCTGAGAAAAAACTAAGCAAATTAGTAAGGCAAGAACGTCCCTGAGTGAATCCATGCTGAGAAGAATTTATTAAATTAAATGTATCTAAGTGGTTTCTAATTTTACTAGCAATAATTGACTCTAGTAGCTTTCCTATGATTGATGTAAGACTAATGGGACGGTAATTGGATGCTATTGATTTGTCACCTTTTTTGAAGATCGGAACTACGTTTGCAAGCTTCCAAGCTTCTGGAACTATACCTGTCTCCAATGACTTGTTAAATAAAAATGTTAATGGGTAACTTAACTCATCCCTACATTCTTTTAATACTCTAGCATATACCTCATCAGGACCAGGCGATTTATGAGGTTTCAGTCTGTCAATTTCCTTAAGCACATCATTTCTACTTATAGTAACCGTACTTAACCTATTTTCTATACTATCGCTATATACCTTACGGACTTCTGGAAACTGTGCCAAATTTTCATTAGTGAAAACGGAAAGAAATTGACTATTTCATGTACTGCACATTTCTAAATCATTTTCTGTCATTTCTCCTATCGAAGTTTTAAGGGGACCAATTACATCTCTAACCTTGGATTTATATAGTTGGTAAAAAGCTTTAGGATTATTTTTTGAGTCATTGGCAACCTTGATTTCATAATTTCTTTTTTCTTTCCTAATATCCTTTTTTACCTGTCTTGATAGATTCTGATAGTAAGCAAGTAGGTGAATTTCGCCTTTCCTAATTTTTCTATATATTCCTCTCTTTTGTCCTAGAAGATCTAATAGTCTATTATTCATCCATTTTGGGTTGGTTCTGTGTTGATCTAAATTTTCTTTTGGGGATGTATTTATTTTGTGCATTGAATACTGACTTGATACAATTATCGTATGTATCTACCAAGGTTGACGTCTCTTCCTGACTTAAGATGACAGGTGCCTGAGAAGGGGTACACTCATTTGGACACCTGGATCGACTTGATTTTTTGACCATAGGGTCGGCTAATAGGGCTCTTCTTAACCCACCATAATTGGTTTTTCTAAAGTCAGGTATTAATGTTGTATTCTCTCTGGTATTACCTTTCCATTGTATATTAAAATACACATAATTGTGGTCACTATTTCTTAGGTGGTCCCCTATCTCTACATTATTTACCATATGTTCATTGTTACTGAAAACTAAATCGAGAATATTATTACCTCTAGTCGGCGTATCTATGAATTGAAATAAAAAACTATCTTGTACTACCTCTATAAACTCATCAGAGTCTCCTATTTGATGCTGCCAATCTATATTCGGAAAATTAAAATCCCCCATAATGCACAAATTGCTAAACCTTGATGCCATTTTAATTTCCTCCCATAATGACTTTCCGTCATTTCTACTCATATTTGGCGGTCTATACATAACTCCAATAACTATGGTCTCACTACCTTCGTTAACCTCTACCCAAACACTTTCATTATCGTTATTTAGTCTAATACCTGATTTAATACAGCTTTTTAATGTACTCCTGACAAACACTGCTCTACCGCCACCCCTCTTACTTGTTCGGTCATATTTAAACAAACTATATCCTGGTATATCAAATTCTGCTAAAAAATGCCTGGTTTCTGTATTAATCCACGTTTCAGTTAGCGCTATTATGTCTATATTTTCTTTGCTAACAAGGGCTCTAAGTTCGTTCATTTTGTTACATAGACTCCTACAGTTTGTGTAATATACTCTCAATTTACTTCTTTTCTTTATACCTAATTTACCTTTGTTTTTAGCGACATTTCCATCTTCCGTTGCACCATCACTACTATCATTTGCATTATAGTCATCATTTTTAGCATGAGACTGAATATCCTTATCGCTTTCGCCTGACGCTAAAATTGTTCCATTAAACCTCTCATTTACACTCTCAATATTTCTGTTCAAAACCCCACAACCACCCTATCTAAAGAACTAGCTAATGTAGAAACCCCTAACCGTGAAAGATGAACCCCATCCCTTGCGTACATCCCATCTCTCCCATAGAAACTATCCCAGTTATCAATGAATGGTATTGCTTTTTCTTTGCAATATTTCTCCAAACGGCAATTGACACCAATCGCCCTGGATGTCCATTCCTTGGGAACTCCTCTTCTGGGTAGGATACAATGTACAACAGGGATCCCTCCCTTCATCCTAACTTTATCTAACACATCCCGATACTGCTGCAGCAGTTCCTGACTTCTACCCTTACCAACATCGTTACTCCCGGCACTGAGACAGATAATGGGGTTATCTCCACTATCTTCCAAGATGTGGTCCATCTTCTCTAAAACCCTCCCAACTCCATGGCCAGGCAGACACACAACCTTCCTAAGTTTAGTGCGGGTAGCCCTAACTAAATGTCTTACCATGGAGTCGCCCACAATCGACACAGACTTACCTTCTCGGGGCACAGACTTACCTTTCCCTCGGGAGGATCCAGCAGCTGCAGTTGGAGAACCCCTGGTGGTGGCAGAAGCTCCCTTGGTGGTGGTGGTGGTGGTGGGGGTAGTGGTGGTGGTAGGGAGCACAGCGTCAGAGGTTGGAGCTGAGTCGGCGGCAGGCACTTAGGTTATCCCTCCCTTATCCTGACTATCTTTTCCCTCACATTCGTCTCGCAAAGGAGAGAATGTATTTGTCACACTCATACCTATTCTACTATCCTGCTTCTTGAGTGTGACTTTCCCACCCGTATTTTTAACAACCTGCCATGAATACTTGTGAGTAACAGAACTGCTGATGTTATCTTAAAACTTTACTTGTCATTAGTGAGACCCCATATGGATTATGCTGTTCAATTTTGGTGTCCTTATTACAGAATGGACATAGATTCATTGGAGAGAGTACAACGTAGAATGACAAAAATGATCCATAATATTAGAAATCTTCCGTATAAAGAAAGGTTGAAGAAATTAGGCTTACATTCGTTAGAGAGACGCAGAGTTAGAGGGGATATGATAGAGGTGTTCAAGTGGGTTAGTGGGATTAACAAAGGGGACATGACAAATGTACTAAAGCTCAGTGATAGCGAAAGAACTCGTACCAATGGTTTCAAATTAGATAAATTTCGTTTCAGAAAAGATATAGGCAAATATTGGTTTGGTAACAGAGTTGTAGATGGGTGGAATGGACTACTGTGACGCATGTCGAGTATGAGCATGCTGTACAGAACGCCCAGTCAGGCCCCACCCTCGCTAGGATCGTCAGGGCAGGAACTTTGGCTGTAGTCTGTGTAGAGTTTCCTAACTCAGTTTATGTGAACCGTTGTACTATAAGTATTATCATTATGTATTTTGTTTTCTTCTGAGTCAACGAGTTCTATTTTATATCATTGTATATATGTATTGTGTGTGGGACTTATATATGATGATGAGAGAGAGAGTTATGTGGCGCCGGCCGGTGAGCGCGCCACGAGGTGTGTAGGCCTCACTCCCTCCTTCCTCCTCCCTTCCTCCCTTTCAGCGCGTGGGAAGTTCTTTGTCGATCCCAGATTGAGAGAGTATATGACGTCATGATTGCCAGTGGGCGGTCCTTAAGTAGTTTGAGATATGCCGCTAGAGGGCCGAGTATAAAAAGAGAGGTTTTTGCCACCATGCTTCAGAACTCATCAGGCAAAGCGACCTCTCATATCCCTTGCAACTATCGATATTCTTCCGACTGATGTGAACTTTCTCTACTCTCTGAACAGCCTATTTTCTTCTCTTCTCGTCCCTTTTTAACCAATGACCCCTTTGGTGCAGATTTAGTCAGCCAAAGTATTATCGCTTGAGTTCTCACGAGATAAGTGCCTGTTAGATAGCCTATTTTTGGAAGGGTTAACTAGAATAGGATTGATTGATGTTTGTTGCACTCGTATATGTATTTCCCTGTGTACTATTATTCATGTTCCTGTTTTCTGCTGGTTTAGGTAATGCTAGACTGGGATAGGGTTCCTCGAGTTGTGATTCCCTATGAGTGCTAGGTTGGTTGAACCAGCACAATTGCAACGGAGACGTGGGAAGCCTAGGGGGTCTTTTTGATTGTGTACCGTGGGAGTTTAGCACTGTGTTGCGAGTGAGGGCTTTTGCCTGTGCCACCCAACACTGTGCTATCTCATTTGCTTGACTTTGAGAGGATCGCCAGGAGAGAACCAGATACTAGTGATCTGGATCTCTCAAGAGAGCATCCCGTCAATTACCGTAATTTGGCCGCACAGTCTTAAGGACCTCGCTAGGCTACGAGCCGCTTGCTCAGCCATTGTCTCTTAACCTTAGATATCCCAGCTAGACTTTGCTCGACCAGCAGATACAGTATAGTATTGAAGCTTCTCCTTATGTATATTATTGTTTAAGCACTATTGATTTCATGTGTGGCACGCTTAGCTACTTCAGAGATTAGTGGCCCACGAGCACAATCTTAGTAGGCTATTGCCAGTGCATTGTCGGAGTACTTCTTCTTAATGTTTGCCATATCCTATTGCTTATTCTTATAATTCTTCTTATGTCAATTTAAAGCCTTTAATTACCAGTGAGTTATTCATTAAATTGCTGTTCAAAATCCGATACTTACTTCTTATGAGTATTCGAGAAGCATCTAACTTATCAGAAGATTCCTTGCTTGATGCTCGAGGACTATTGTTTAACGTAACGTAATAGTGCCGATCCGAAGTAGAGGGTGGAGGACTTCTTAAGTTCTTAGTTCAAGGGTGGATTACTTCGGCTTCGGCCAACACTATTCTTTAGTGTTGTAGTACTTTCTTCTTTGTTTGATTGTTGACCAGACTAGATAACTCCCGTCTTGTTATTAGTCTGTTGTGTGAAACGCTAGTACCGAGTTCTTGTATACCCCGTTATAGCAGATAGAACTCTGGAGGGTAGTGGCGTTTTTTGTTCGGCTGGCAGTACTCTGGGGTTGGGATCGTGTGTTTTCCGTTGTGGCAACGAGCCATAGTCGAGTCCTGTGTAAGAGCCCTAGTGTACCTGAGTGCCCGGTCGTAACAAATGGCGACCTTGCTTAGGATTTTGTGAACAGTATAATTTTTTGCAGAGTTGTACAACATTTGTTTGTTGGTACTTTAGCGTACATATTGAAGAATATTTTTTTTTGTAAGGCAATTAGGAGAGCATTTAAGAGACTCCAGTTAATTTAGTAATTAGTGCTTGCATAAGGGAGTTTAACACTTTTGTCTCGAGAATTTTTTGGTGAACTTCAGTATGTCGGGCCCTAGTACTGACGAGGAGCGAGAGATGCTATGTGAGGAGGTGCCGTTAGTAACTAGTGAGGAGGATGCTAGACTTTTTGTGAGTAAGCAGTACCACGTGACGGAGGAGAGGCTGACTGGGGTGAATGTTTATGGCTTGCACCTGATAGCCAAGGTTTTGGGTCTATCCAATGTAGGAGGGATGTCCAAGGGGGAGCTGATTTCCTGGGTGTTGCGTGGGCGACATGGGGTTTCGGAGGAGAGGGCGTTTGGGGGGGTTCCTCCCCAGATCCCCTCTCACTCGACTCCCACAGTGCCGTCCACTCAAGTACCGGAGGTTAGCACCCTCCCACAGAGGGATGAGCATTGGAAGATTGGAGTGCCCTCGGGCGGTGCGTATGGTGGTTCCCCAGTTCTTGCCCCCCCTCCTTCAGTAGTGGCAGCTCCCTCTTCCTGCCTGTCTCCAGATATGATATTTAGACTTGAGCTTGCTAAAATTGAGGCTGAGGCTGAGACCAGGAGGCAGGAGAGTGAGGCTAGGAAGCAGGAGAATGAGACTAGGAGGCATGAGATTGAGGCTGAGACTAGGAGGCATGAGGCTGAGCTTAGGTACGACTCAGAGAAATATTGTGCTCAAATAGATTTAGATAAGACTCGTGCAGAGTCGACAGGGATTCGGATGGGCCGTGAGGGCCAAGTAAGAGAACAGTCCTTGTCCCACTTAGTCAAGTTGGTGCCGGCATTTAGTGAAACTGAAGTCACAGAATTTTTTAATCGTTTTGAGAAGAAGTGTAGGGAGCATAATTGGCCTGAAGAGAAGTGGGCAGCTCTGGTCTCCTCAAGACTTACGGGTAAGGGTCTGAAGGCTTATGATGCACTGCCTTTAGAGTCTTGCATTGACTACCCAGAATTGAAGAGAGCTGTCCTACGGGCATACGAGTTGCAACCAGAAACATATCGATTGAAGTTTCGGGGTGTTACAAAGACTAGGGAGGCGACCTTTCTTGAACATGCCCGGGACTTAAAAGATGCACTTGCTAACTGGACACGTTCTGAGAAAGCTGAGACGGCCGAACAGTTGACTGAGCTGTTTCTGCTCGAGCAGTTTTATAAGTGTACTGGTGCAGATATGACTTTAACTATTAAAGAAAAGAACCCTAAAACTCTACAGGAGGCAGCTGAGATGGCTGACCTCCGGCTATCATTAATTCGTGGGTGCGGGTCTGCCCAGCGTAGTGAGGCAGGTAACAAGGGGCGTGACACCCCACCCCCCCGAGTTAGTGATATACATTATGCAAACAAGTACAAGAGCTATGATACCAAGACTGACCACAAGACTAACACCGTCCCATTTAAGAAGGGGCCGGGCCCTTCCCAGTACCAAGGGAAGCCCAGAGGGGAGTTGGAGTGTTATCATTGTCATGAAAAGGGGCACTTTGCAAGAGTCTGTCCTAGCAAACCACCTACAGCAGCTGTGTCTTTGGCCTGCAACATTGGTGTGTCTCCGAAGTCTTCTGAGTTTGCCCGGGGCAGTTCGTCAGAGGCTGAGGCACAGCCAATGCAGAAGCACCTGGGAGGCTCGAACCCTGCTCAGGATGTTTTTTGCGACCATAGAGGACGGGGTTGCGTGATGTGGGCGGGGCGCAAGCATGGAGTAGAGGTCTTGCGTGATACAGGTGCTTCCCAGACTCTGATGAACAATTTGACTGGCTACCCTATAAATGCGGCTCGGGTGGTAGTGGTGCAGGGTATTAATGCAACTCGGTCATACCCGCTGGTGCGGTTGGAGTTGGAGGTGGATGGTGTGGCACGTGAATTGGATGTTGGGATTGTGGAGAAACTGCCAGTGGAGGGCGTCGACCTTCTTCTCGGCAACGACTTTGCAATGCCCGCTTCTGAGGTTCTACCCTTAGTCGTTGCCGAGAGGCCGGCCGACGTGAGTGGGGGAGAACAAGAGTGTGTCGAGCGGTGCCAGGCACAACCCATGGCGTGTGCTGTCACCCGAGCTCGGGCAGCTAAAGTGTCACAGCCTAGTCCTCCGTCTTCCGACCAGCAGAGGAACGATCAACAGGAGGAGGCTAAAGCTGGAGTTGGTTTTAAGAGTTTTGACTCGGCGGCTCTCCTGGTTGATTCAGTATTAGCACCTATGTTAGAGTCTGGAGAGGCCCCAGGACCTGTCACAGCTAGTGAGGAGGTAGGGCCGGAAGAGACTCAGAGGCAGCAACGTTACACACAGAGAGAAAAAAGGGTTGCTCAGTTGGAGGATCCGGAAGTTCAGAAGTGTGGTAATGGTGCTGTCGAGATTAAACACGAGGACGGGGAAGCATGTCATGTGAACCTGGTGGAGGAGTTTGTGAGGCAACCACCTGCGCAGCCTGCTGTCCCTGCGTTGGTCTGCCGCGGCCAAGGTGGAGAAAGAGAGGGGGGCAGTAGGGCACAGGTGGAGGAGAGTAGGGATTGTCATGTCTCGGCGAAGCAGTGGGCGGGGGACACGAGTCTGGTGGCTGTGGAAGTGCTAGAGCACCTGCCTGAGCAGCAGTGTGCAGCACTCCAGCACCAGCTCGGTTCATACCCCACTGGTCGTGCCGAGCCCCTGAGTCTCACAACTCGGGCGGTGCGAGATGTTCCGCAGGCAGGTCATGTGACTGTTAAAAGACCGTTAGCCTCGTTGTTTCGGTGGTTTAAGGTGGGCGACGAGGCCTTGGCATGGTTGCCAGGTCAGGGTCGACCCATGGCTGCCAAGGGTGGTGGTCAAAAGGAGGACATTGAGCAGATTGGTAAGGTCGGCTGTGGTATCGCAGTGCCCGGTCGTCGCATAGCCTCCCAATGCTGCTCTAGTCTAATGCAACAGCCCTACCATAGACCGACTGTATCTGGCCATGTCGCTGAAAGCGGTGATGCTGCGCAGGCAGATGTCGTCACAAGGAATGCGGGGGTGCGCATGTACGGTATCGGCGGGGAAGCCTTAGCAATAATGAACTGTGGGAGTGACTGCACGGGTGGTACTGATTGTCCCTCTCATGACCTGGCTGTTCTAGGGACGAAGGTGGAGAAGGAGGGAGACTACAGGTTAGAAGCTGCGGTCTCGGCTGGGTTGTGGGAGGGCACAAGGCATGTTGTTCGTGGAGACAGTGCAAGGCAGTTATTTACTAGGCTATGGCAGTACTTTCGCATGTTTGTTGCTTCTCCAGGCCTGAGGTACGGGGTAGAATCCGACATGCAGGCTGGAGATAGTGCAAGGCTCAGTTTAATTCCCTGCCGTATAAATCCTGCTCGACAGCCTATGGTGCAAGCAGAGCTGGATTACGTGTGGACGAAGGATCTGAGGGATAAGGAATGTCGTGAGTGGTCGTTGCTTGTAACTTTGTCCGAGCGTGCTAAAGAGGTATGTGGTTTTGTTGTGGACGGGAGTACCTACCAGTGCAATGTTGTGCCTGACGGACTTAAGAATGCACCAGCAACGTGTCAGAGCCTGATGAATGAAAGTGAAAAGGACGATGATGCGCTGGGGCATTTCGAGATCTATGTTCCAGCCTATGGTCCGGTCGGTGTAGTTTACCCAGATCATTACCCTCTCGAGATCTTGGACCAGTTTCACAATCGGAATATGAGGCTGACCAGGTGGTCACTAAGGTTATTGGTATATAACCTGGACATAAGCCATATTGCCGGTTGTGACAACGAGGTTGCATGTGGTCGTTCAGGGGTATATGATCCTGGGTAAATTGACACACGGGTAGCCTCCTGCTTTGGTTTGAGTAGTATTTTGCGCTTGGTGCTTGTTGGCTCGCGGTTGTAGCCCAGCGTATTGGGTCGTAAAGCAGGATTGTTGAGCGTTTGGTATAGAAGAAAATAGGCTGCCCTTATAGTGCAGCCGGAAAAAAACATATTAAAATATAAAAATCATATAAAAACTCTTTCTTTTTGATATAGATAATTGTATAAGTTTGTCATAGCCTATAGTGTTTGAGTAGTCCACGAACTATCAAACGGCTGAGCTGCTGTAAGCTCGCTCTGGGAGCATGATATTATGTCTTTTACTATTGTTGGGAGGAGTTATGAAATGTGAATTTTTTTTTTATAAGATGTGTTTTAGTGATAAACTCAGCGTTGTTTTAGTGCCATGCGGTCGCTGGGTGTGAGGGGTTTGATGGGGTTCTGTATATCAGATTTTAGCTCAGGGTTGAGCAAGTAAAATCTTGGGGGAGGTGTGACGCATGTCGAGTATGAGCATGCTGTACAGAACGCCCAGTCAGGCCCCACCCTCGCTAGGATCGTCAGGGCAGGAACTTTGGCTGTAGTCTGTGTAGAGTTTCCTAACTCAGTTTATGTGAACCGTTGTACTATAAGTATTATCATTATGTATTTTGTTTTCTTCTGAGTCAACGAGTTCTATTTTATATCATTGTATATATGTATTGTGTGTGGGACTTATATATGATGATGAGAGAGAGAGTTATGTGGCGCCGGCCGGTGAGCGCGCCACGAGGTGTGTAGGCCTCACTCCCTCCTTCCTCCTCCCTTCCTCCCTTTCAGCGCGTGGGAAGTTCTTTGTCGATCCCAGATTGAGAGAGTATATGACGTCATGATTGCCAGTGGGCGGTCCTTAAGTAGTTTGAGATATGCCGCTAGAGGGCCGAGTATAAAAAGAGAGGTTTTTGCCACCATGCTTCAGAACTCATCAGGCAAAGCGACCTCTCATATCCCTTGCAACTATCGATATTCTTCCGACTGATGTGAACTTTCTCTACTCTCTGAACAGCCTATTTTCTTCTCTTCTCGTCCCTTTTTAACCAATGACCCCTTTGGTGCAGATTTAGTCAGCCAAAGTATTATCGCTTGAGTTCTCACGAGATAAGTGCCTGTTAGATAGCCTATTTTTGGAAGGGTTAACTAGAATAGGATTGATTGATGTTTGTTGCACTCGTATATGTATTTCCCTGTGTACTATTATTCATGTTCCTGTTTTCTGCTGGTTTAGGTAATGCTAGACTGGGATAGGGTTCCTCGAGTTGTGATTCCCTATGAGTGCTAGGTTGGTTGAACCAGCACAATTGCAACGGAGACGTGGGAAGCCTAGGGGGTCTTTTTGATTGTGTACCGTGGGAGTTTAGCACTGTGTTGCGAGTGAGGGCTTTTGCCTGTGCCACCCAACACTGTGCTATCTCATTTGCTTGACTTTGAGAGGATCGCCAGGAGAGAACCAAATACTAGTGATCTGGATCTCTCAAGAGAGCATCCCGTCAATTACCGTAATTTGGCCGCACAGTCTTAAGGACCTCGCTAGGCTACGAGCCGCTTGCTCAGCCATTGTCTCTTAACCTTAGATATCCCAGCTAGACTTTGCTCGACCAGCAGATACAGTATAGTATTGAAGCTTCTCCTTATGTATATTATTGTTTAAGCACTATTGATTTCATGTGTGGCACGCTTAGCTACTTCAGAGATTAGTGGCCCACGAGCACAATCTTAGTAGGCTATTGCCAGTGCATTGTCGGAGTACTTCTTCTTAATGTTTGCCATATCCTATTGCTTATTCTTATAATTCTTCTTATGTCAATTTAAAGCCTTTAATTACCAGTGAGTTATTCATTAAATTGCTGTTCAAAATCCGATACTTACTTCTTATGAGTATTCGAGAAGCATCTAACTTATCAGAAGATTCCTTGCTTGATGCTCGAGGACTATTGTTTAACGTAACGTAATAGTGCCGATCCGAAGTAGAGGGTGGAGGACTTCTTAAGTTCTTAGTTCAAGGGTGGATTACTTCGGCTTCGGCCAACACTATTCTTTAGTGTTGTAGTACTTTCTTCTTTGTTTGATTGTTGACCAGACTAGATAACTCCCGTCTTGTTATTAGTCTGTTGTGTGAAACGCTAGTACCGAGTTCTTGTATACCCCGTTATAGCAGATAGAACTCTGGAGGGTAGTGGCGTTTTTTGTTCGGCTGGCAGTACTCTGGGGTTGGGATCGTGTGTTTTCCGTTGTGGCAACGAGCCATAGTCGAGTCCTGTGTAAGAGCCCTAGTGTACCTGAGTGCCCGGTCGTAACACTACCAAGTGCTATAGTGGGATTAAAAACGATAGGGAGCTTTAAGATAAAATTGGATAAGCATATGGACGAGAAGGGTTGGGTGTGAAGGGGGATCAGCAGGGTTGGGCCAATCAGCGCTCTGCAGACCCCCGTAATCCTGCGTTAATCTCTAACCGTTTTGGTAAGATGATCCTCAGGGTATTAGAGTGTTGAGCCTATAATTGGGCTTTGTAATTGGGGTTGTGTGGGACAGGGATCTGCCTTGCTTAGGCCAATCGGCTTTCTGCAGACTCCCATTTTCTTATGTTCTTATGTTCTTAATACAATTTTTCATCAACTTCCTCCCTTTTCCCCTTACTTGACTTTATTTCCTCTTGGCTAAGCTTGAAAGCTAGATTTTCGTCTTTAATCAAATCCACTTCCCTCTGAATTTTAATATTAACCTCCCTTAGAGCCAAGACCTCTTCCTTCACCACAACCATCTCTTCTCTTACCTGGAGAATAAGATGATGCAGATCAGTTAGAGACTCGCACTCCATACCTGCCATGATCCCAATAAGCTTAGCGAGGAGCAAGAAACTAAGTACAGAAAAACAAAAACAAGTAAACTAACAGCTAAAAACTGAGCCATAACACTTTTATATAACACGAGTGCACTGCCCCCAAACACAGGTAGGTGTAATGGTCACTAAAGGTCACTGGTAAGTGGTCCGGGCAGGAGCTCAGATTAACACAACCTTCTCCTTTCACTGACTGAACTAGACTATGTTATCGTGTGTGTGTGTGTGTGTGTGTATGTTTGTGAGTTTATGTGTGTGGTCGTGCCGTGTGTGTGTGTGTGTGTGTTTATGAGTTTATGTGTGTGGTCGTGCCGTGTGTGTGTGTGTTTATGAATTTATGTGTGTGGTCGTGCCGTGTGTGTGTGTGTGTGTGTTTATGAGTTTATGTGTGTGGTGCCGTGTGTGTGTGTGTGTGTGTGTGTTTATGAGTTTATGTGTGTGGTCGTGCCGTGTGTGTGTGTGTGTGTTTATGAGTATGTGTGTGGTCGTGCCGTGTGTGTGTGTGTATGTTTGTGAGTTTATGTGTGTGGTCGTGCCGTGTGTGTGTGTGTGTGTGTGTGTATGTATGTGTTTATGTTTGTGAGTTTACAGTATGTGTGTGTTTGTGCTATGTGTGTATGTTTTCGTATGCGTGTTTGTTGTTTTATGTGTGTGTGTGTGGTATTTTATGTTTGTGTTCTATACTTTGTGTGTGTCCAAGGTTAAGGTCATCCGGTCATTCGGAGCAATGGGAAGTATGTGGAAGACGAGAAATCTCGGAGTGAAAGTAAAAAGTGCACTGTATCAAGGAATTGTTGTGCCAACAGTGATGTATGGGGCTGAGACATGGGCTCTGAAGAAAAAGGAGAAAAGAGGGCTGGATGTGATGGAGATGAGCTGCTTGAGGAGTATGTGTGGAGTTACTCGTAGAGACAGATTGAGGAATGAAGAGATACGTCGGAGAGTGGGGCAGCAGGAACATTTGTCAGCCAGAGTGGACAGAAGGGTGCTGAGCTGGTATGGTCATGTTGAACGAATGGGAGATGAAAGGCTTACAAAGAGAATATGTGAGTCAGATACAAGGGGAGATAGAAGGGCAGGAAGACCCCCATTGAGATGGAGAGACTGTGTAAGAAAGGCTTTGGATGATAGAGGAATGACTATAGATCAGGCAGGGGAAGTGGTGGTGGACAAGAGTGAATGGAGAATGCTTGTGAATAGTTGAGTGAACACGTGGTCATTTGGAGTAAGGGGTCGGGCGCAAGTTGGACTAGATAATAGTCCATCAGGCGCCTGGCCCGGGGAGACGATTAATATGAAGGGTGTGCCTGGAAGTGTGGTGGGAGGGCTTGTGGCTTTGGCTCCGCTGCATGTCTGCCTGCCGAGATCGGAACATCTCCGGGTGGTCAGGGGCCGGGGGAGTGCTGGAGCGACCTTGGTAACCCTGGTCTCTGGGTCTTCTCCTGGGTGACCTGGATGTGTGAGAGTTTGTGTTTTTTATCTGTGTTTATTTTTTGTTTTATGATGTTTTTGTGTTTTCCCTGTTCTTGCTCTGTCTTGAGTCGGCTACCCCCAAAATGGGGATTGGGCCTGAGCATATAGATAGATAGGTAATGACATTGCATGTCCACCACTCTGACACCGCCGACAGATTTGGGAATGAAAGAAATGCCTCGTTACCTTGTTATCTGACACAGAGAGAGAGAGAGAAGACAGACATACAGAGCGATAGCAAGAGAGATGCAGTAGGTGTATATACAATATATATATATATATATATATATATTGGAAGCAAGGTTAAACAAACAGAATTATGCACTGATAAGGATGTTTGTTTACACTATTAGTATTGCGCACGTTACCGATAATAGTTATGGAAGACAAATAGGTGAAATAAGTGAGTGAAATAAATACTAACCATACAGTACAGAGTATAAAGAGGCCCAGCAAACCTTTGAGTATTATCAGGTACAGCACAATGGTCCAAGTTATGTTAACCATTTAAACTGGTGGGGACAAACATGGTCTCTATCCATCCTAATGCCCGAGGTCTCCAAGTTATCCCAGCAAGGAGGTATATAAGAGGAGGGGGGTAGTACCTTCACACACACACACACACACACACACACACACACACACACACACACACACACACACACACAAAGGAGTACAAAGGAGAACAAAGGAAATCAAGCAACAACAGATCTAGTGACCCTTCTAGGCTGCTTGTCCTCCAAAACACTGAGGATCAAGTGTCCAAACAGTGGTTTAGAGTGGGTAAGGGAACATTGGAAAGGGAACTACTGCCTGGAACTAATGTCCGTGGCAGGACTAGGAAGTTAGTAAGGGACATAATTTATGGGTTAGTAACTGAGGGGAGGATAAAATAAAGTTATTCATTTACAAACGCAGTCAGTCGCGGGTTTGATGCGAGATATTTGTCTAGGCGGAATTTAAATGAATCAACGGTGCTGCACTCTATAACGTCTCGGGGAAGCCCATTCCACAAGTTGACAACTCGATTGAAGAAGAAATTCTTAGATTCGTGTGAGTTAAAAGATTTACCAATAATTTTGCAACCGTTTCCCCGTGTGTAATTAGATTGGTCGATAGTGAAGTACTTACTACAGTTCATATTGTCGATGCCTTTGATGATTTTGAACACTTGAATTAAGTCACCTCTTAATCTGCGCTGGGTTAAAGGAAATAGATTTAATTCTCTAAGACGCTCTTCGTATGGTTTGTTCTTTAGGCTAGGTATCATTTTGGTAACTCTACGTTGAACTCGTTCTAGCTTGTTTATGTCTTTTTGGTAATAAGGGCACCAGCATTGAACGCAGTATTCCAGAAGAGGGCGGACTAAGGAATTGTAAAGGGTTAGGATAACGTCTTTGGATTTATGCTCAAATGATCTGCCTATAAAGCCAATTATTTTGTTTGCCTTCTTAACAACTTCTGAACATTGTTGACACACACTCTCTCTTTGTCTCTTGTTCACTTTCAGTTGTCATGTCACCGTTTTCTTATTGAGTTATATAAATTATATATACTGTATATATATATATATATATATATAGAGAGAGAGAGAGAGAGAGAGAGTGAGAGTGAGAGTGAGTGTGAGAGTGAGAACGAGAATATAGAAATATAATTATGAATATATATAGTTTTCATTTACTTACATAATTAATGTATTAATTTTACGAGACAGATGGTGTCGGCTACGCCATGGGTACCGGAGTGACTGGTTTCTGTGAGTGAGTTTAGCTTTTGTCGGTTTGTAGGTTGGTCGCTATGTTTGTCCTTGAACTCCTGCTAGAAGGTTGGACGAGTGTTAACCATATGGACAGGTACAATCGGCCTAATAAGTCATGTCTCGGCACCAAGTATGTTTTGATCAATAATTGGTTTCAGCAATATCTAAACTTCATTTCTTCATATCGAGTGAAATATACAAACATGTTCCTACATTTACCCACCCTATTCAACATCTGACAGACATTTATACAGCACAGAGCGAGCCAAACGTAATGACAGCTGAGCCATGACTTATTAGCGCGACCGTACAATCGGCCTAATAAGTGATGTCTCTGCATCAACTATTTTTTTATCAATAATTGGTTTCAGCAATATCTAAAACTTGATTTATTCGTTCTGAGTGAGATATACAAACATGCTCCTACACTTACCCACCCTATTCAACATCTGACGGACATTTATACAGCACAGAGCGATCCAAACGTAATGACAGCTGAGACATGACTTATTAGCGCTACCGTACAGTCCTCAGCAGATAATGGTTACATCTTTGAACCTTTAAAGTCAAGGTCTGAGGCTTCTGCGCTATTATAAAGCGCTTATCTTTTGGTTGGCGTTTGATACTGGTGTCAAATGAGTGCGTCGCCATTTTGTGTTGATAACTGTACATTGAGTTGGTCATTGCGAAGGTCAGTCATGATAAATAGCACATGTAGGCCATACACACATACAGTACATACATACATATTACTCATACATACATTTGATTTATTATTGTTTAATTATTATATATTGTAGTTTGTTTTATTAATATTATTGGTACTTATGTATTTACGTTTAATATGTGTATGACTATGTGTGTATGTATGTATATATATTTGTATTTAGGGGAGGTGTGGTGGAGTGGTCTTGCCACTGGCCTGGTAATCCAAAGGTCCCGGGTTCAAATCCCGATGTATCAATGGGAAGATATTATTGGGATGGAATTTGTGCTGTACCTAGTATCAGTGCATTACCACAAGCCCACCGAAACGTCAATAAAATACCCTCATTGTTCCCTGATTAAATAGCAGTGTATGAATATTCCCATATTCAAAATATGCTATAGGGGTGCAATGCCTGGTGAGTTATCTGCTCAACAGGTGGCGTTGTGTGTGTGTAAGTGTGAGAGTCCGAGTGTAGAGGGTGAGACAGTGAAGCACGGGAACGAGATGGCTTCAGAGATGGGGTCGTTTCGGGCCATGAGTGAGCACCGTGCCTCATGTGAAGGCAAGATGGCAGGTGCTCGTTGTACTCTACGTGCTTCACATGTCTCACTCCCTAGACTGGAACAAGACCTCACGGGCTTCACTGTTCATTGTAAAGCGGTGAATGTTAAGGCTCTCAGCCTATGCCCGAGAGGAAGTAAGTTGGAATATAGAAAAAAAAAAAAAAAAAAAAAAAAAAATATGTACTGTAGGTACGTATTGATATATTTAGTGTAATTATTGCAGTGCATACATAAATACGTACAGGTATAAGGTAAATATATAAGTACCATAGACTTGCACTTCATTTGTGATCTCTCTTTTATCCTTTCATCCCACGCTTTCTTTCTTCTCTTATTCCTTCTTTCGTTCTTCGTCTGTCTCTCTGTCTCCTCTTCCATCGCTCCATCCGTATAGTATATTGACTCTTATATTCTTTTGTTCTCGGCTTTTATATTCATCTTCACACCTTTCTTGTATTTAATCTGATCGTTACTATTATTCTGTCTTTAACCTTATCTGTACCGGCGACGTTTTTTCAATGAGGATTGTGTGCAGTTTTAGAAGGAGCTGTGGTAGTTAAAAATGGTTACTTGAGATAGTTCGAAGCCTGTTAATTGTTAGAGGTCCTTTTGAAACTGAATGAAATCGTCTAATAGTAGCCAGAATAATGTTGAAATGACGTCACCGGTACAGAAGGGGTTAAATCTCTGAACTTTGGCGGGTGTTCTTGTGTTCTCTTTAACCCTATTTGGGCCGACGGAGGTCTTTTTAGACCTTCCCTGTTTCGCTCCAATAGTTGGGATATGTTAAGACGCTTCACCCATTAGTTTGGCGATAATAAAACGCTCCACCCCATTCAGGTGCCAATATATTTCTGGGCGAGTTATAGCGAACTGTAACTTAGAAGAAATCGGTCTTCGGTCGGGATATTTTTCTATGGTAAAATGTACAAATTAAAGTTGAAGATGTGAACTTTGTTTAGTTTGACAGAAGTCTGGGAAGGCGTTTTTGTTAGCCAAGAGGACAAACTAAATGGCATTGCTCGAAAATGGCAGAAGCAAACCAAATCGTAAATAATTTAAAATGTAAAACTACCAAACTAAATAATTGATCAAAATATCATAATAACTCCCAAGACAAAGGAGTACAAAGGAAATCAAGCAACAACATGTCTAGTGACCCTTCTAGGCTGCTTGTCCTCCAAAACACTGAGGATCAAGTGTCCAAACAGTGGTTTAGAGTGGGTAAGGGAACATTGGAAAGGGAACTACTGCCCTAGAACTAATGTCCGTGGCAGGATTAGGAAGTTAGTAGGGGACAGATGGGTTAGTAACTGAGGGGGGTATACAATAAAGTTATTCATTTACAAACGCAGTCAGTCGCGGGTTTGATGCGAGATATTTGTCTAAGCGGAGTTTAAATGAATCAACGGTGCTGCAGTCTATAACGTCTCGGGGAAGCCCATTCCACAAGTTGACAACTCGATTGAAGAAGAAATTCTTAGATTCGTGTGAGTTAAAAGATTTACCAATAATTTTGCAACCGTTTCCCCGCGTGTAATTAGATTGGTCGATAGTGAAGTACTTACTACAGTTCATATTGTCGATGCCTTTGATGATTTTGAACACTTGAATTAAGTCGCCTCTTAATCTGCGCTGGGTTAAAGGAAATAGATTTAATTCTCTAAGACGCTCTTCGTATGGTTTGTTCTTTAGGCTAGGTATCATTTTGGTAACTCTACGTTGAACTCGTTCTAGCTTGTTTATATCTTTTTGGTAATAAGGGCACCAGGATTGAACGCAGTATTCCAGAAGAGGGCAGACTAAGGAATTGTAAAGGGTTAGGATAACATCTTTGGATTTATGCTCAAATGACCTGCCTATAAAGCCAATTATTTTGTTTGCCTTCTTAACAACTTCTGAACATTGTTGACTCGGTTTTAGGTTACTCGATATTGTTACTCCAGATCGGTTTCTTTGTTTACATTCTTAAGCTGAGTGCCATTCATCGAATAGTTTGCTTTCTCATTTAGGTATCCGATATGTAGTACTTTACATTTATCCGCATTGAAACTCATTTGCCAAATTTGGGCCCAACATGACAATTTATCTAGATTGTGTTGCATATCGTCAACTTGTTCTTTTGAGAGTACGCTATTTGCAATTTTTGTATCGTCAGCAAATTTCGAGACTGTACAGGTGAGACCCTCATCTATGTCGTTGATGTAAATTAGAAAGAGAATTGGTCCTAGTACTGGTCCTAGTCTGGACGTCGGACCAGATAGTGTCAAACTGTTTTCCAAATGGTATTCCGAGGCATTAAA
>JBAKBP010020580.1:0-42305 GCA_037953745.1 Lithodes maja | reverse complement strand
GTTAGAGCAGTGGTTCCCAACCTGTGGTACGCGTACCACTAGTGGTACGCAAGGGCCTTCCAGGTGGTACGCGAGCAGAATGAACTGGATTGGGAAAAGTTAGTCGGATGCACGACAGATGGGGCTCCGTCTATGCTCGGTCGAAAGTCAGGGTTTCAGGCATATGTGAAAGCTGTGTCACCAAATGCCACCTCTGTCCATTGTTTCATACACAGATTCGCCCTTTCCGCTAAGGTGCTCCCTCCGAAGTTGTTATCATGCTTGAACCGAGTTATCAAAATCGTAAATTTCGTCAAAACATCTGCCCTGAATACTCGGCTGTTCAAACTGCTCTGTGAAGATTTCGGCTCTAACCACATCTGTCTCCTGTACCACACTGAGGTTCGCTGGCTATCCCGCGGGAATACAATGAGACGTCTCTTTGAACTGAGGGATGAACTCCTCGTATTCTTCATGGAGAAAGAACACGATTTTCAAAAAGATCTGGAGGACGAGGAGTTTATCTTGAGGTTGGCCTACCTTTCAGACATTTTTGGGTTTCTCAACCACTTAAACCTGTCATTCCAAGGGCCCAACTGCTCTGTCTCAGACTTCATCTCGAAGCTAGGAACATTTGTCCGGAAGTTGGACCTCTGGATCAAGAATGTGGAAAGTAAACGCTACGGAATGTTCGAACTCCTGACTACCCTTGAGACCGAGCCCAATGATGAATTTTCCCAAGAAATCGTCCACCATCTCTCACTGCTCAAGACTGAGTTGATGCATTACTTCCCAAACGTGACATGTTGTGCCTATATTGCCCATCCGTTCTCCGTTGATCCAGCCGATCTGCCTGTCGGGACCGGAGAACAAGAGGAGCTCATAGATATCCAGGCTGATGAGGCAGCAAAGATGAAGCACAAGGAATGCTCTCCTATGAACTTCTGGGTAAGCATGGCCTCCTCGTACCCCACACTAGCTCGTCACGCTGTTCCCCAGCTACTGATTTTCCCCTCTACGTGGGAGTGCGAGCAGGGGTTCTCAGCCATGATGACCATTAAGTCAAAGAGCCGGAACCGTCTTGCTGCGCCCGGGCATGATTTCCGATGTGCTGTGAGCAAAGTTATGCCCCGCATCGACCAGCTGGTGGAGAAGAAACAGATACAGCCCTCCATTAAATTGTGTACTTTGTTTTTAGTTAATTTGTGTGTTCTACTTGTGAATAAATTTATATCTTATCAAATTAAGTTTTTCTTGAACCAGGTGGTACGAGGCGACTGTATGGGACCTCCAGGTGGTACTCAATCAGAAAAAGGTTGGGAACCACTGCGTTAGAGGATAGACAGAGACTAAAGAGTTTGCCTAGGCAGGGAGTCAGCACGGAAGCACAGTTTTTGAGAACAACAGGAGGAACACCGTCCGGACCGTACGCCTTATTAGTGTTAAGCCCAGAGAGGGTAGAAAGTACATCTTTAGAAGAGATTAGGATATTAGGCATAAGTAAGAGAGAGGAGGGCGGAGAGGGAGGAATAGCACCGGAATCATCCAAGGTGGAGTTTCTAGCAAAAGTTTGAGCGAAGAGTTTAGCTTTGTCAGAGGAAGAAGTGATGGTTGTGCCATCAGAGTGGGAAAGGGGAGGGAAAGACGAGGAAGAGAAATTGTTGGAGAGGTTTTTGGCTAGATGCCAGAAAGCTTGGGAAGAGCTAGAGTTGGATAGTTCAGTGCATTTATTATTGATGAAAGAGTGTTTGGCAAGTCGAAGAACAGATTTGGCTTGATTCCGGGCAGAAACATATGAAGAATGAGAGTCTTGAGTTTTAAGGCGTCGGTACCGTTTGAATGCTTCCTCCTTATTGCGGACAGCAGTAGAACAGGCGTGAGTAAACCAAGATTTTTTAGCATTAGTCTGAGAGAAAGAGAATGGAATGTATGCTTCCATGCCCGATAGGATTACCTCGGTAATGCGTTCAGCACTCTCCGAGGGTCCTCGGCCACGGAAGCAAAAATCATTCCATGGGAAATCAAAGAAGTACTGCCGAAGAGCCTCCCAGTCGGCAGCGCCAAAGTGCCACAAGCGCCGCCGGCTAGGAGGATCGGGTGGCTGTACTGGAGAGATAGGACAGGTGACAGAGATAAGTTTATGGTCGGAGGAGCCCAAAGGGTAATGGGAGGAGGGTGTAGATGTCAAGAGAGAGAGAGAGAGTTACAATGAATTACAAGAGATAGATAGCTAGATAGATGATTAGAGAGAGAGAGAGAGAGAGAGAGAGAGAGAGAGAGAGAGAGAGAGTTACAATGAATTACAAGAGATAGATAGATGATTAGAGAGAGAGAGAGAGAGAGAGAGAGAGAGAGAGAGAGAGAGAGAGAGAGAGAGAGACAGACAGACAGACAGACAGACAGACAGACAGAGAGAGAGAGTTACAATGAATTACAAGAGATAGATAGTGTTACGGCTGGATCGGCAATACATATTCGGGATTCTTGATCGTAGGACAGAAATGGCTTATGTGACAACGACACGCTCGATTCCAGTCCCAAATACTATATGCTCCAGACAACAAAAGCACCAACGCCCTACAGAGTTATCGTCTATGGTAACGAGGTACCTTAACTCGGCGAAAGTGTACAACAGGGGTAGGCTATGAGGCTAAACTCCCTCAGACATTTATAGGTTACGTTATGACTAAAGAAATGCAATACTCAAGAAACTACGTTAATATTAAGCCTCTAATAATGTAGAATAGAAGCAGGCTAAAGGTATGACAGTGAAATGCTAAATGACAAATGTACACGCCTACTTGAAAGCGCGTGCACTAGAATAACTGTCCCCTACTAACATGCACTAGCATGTAGCATACAAGATGTTCATGATCCAGTAGATACCTAATAATACACATGGAAGGAACATAAATAGTAGTCACTTATTATAAGAATGAATCTATACTTGGAATAACTAAAGGTTGCAGGCAACAGTACTGCGCCGGTAGCCTACTACCGCATAGGCTACTTCGCTTCTCTCACTCTGTCTCCCCTCTGAGTCCGTATGCGCCCTACGCAACAGAACTCCGGACACAGCAGCAAAACGACAGTGCAGTTAATTGATACATGAAAGTATTAATAGTGTTGTCTTGTGTGTGAGTAATGTGTATTGTAAAGTGTTATATACATAAACTTAAAGAGAGCTGCAATGCATAGTAAAATAAAGATATCACCCACTCATCATCCCCATGTGTTCTAGCTAGCAGGCCAAGTCACAGGAACAACGAGTCCCAGCACCGAAAGCGAGAACCCAGGAAAAGACTGCAGAGAACACAAGGACAGATAAATTACGTTACTCTACTATACCGGCACTACGAGCGAGCTGTAGTCTCTGGTACTGCACTCGCTCCTGGCTCGGTAGGCAAATCAAGGCTAAGTCCTCGCCCCTCTACAGACAACTCCTGGGCATGGTCGGGCTCTTACACATGGCACTAGTCTAGTCACAAATTGGATGATGAGCTGGGCATATAACTCGTGAACATGTAGAACGTTCACCAACTATCCTCATCAAGAAGATCGCTGTTCACATTAACCCCATAAATCTAATACATGTAAATATATGCTTGTCCTAAGAGTAATACGAGAGGTGAGTGCTGAAACTCCTTTAGGACCTCAAGGGAAGGGTATGCATTTAAATAGAGAGAAGAATGAAATGAGAGTAATGTCGTCAGAGAGAAAGAGTGCAACCGTGAGAAATTGGGAGAGAGGGCAAGGGATGTTAGAATCTCAAAGGTTCTCGGCAACCTGATCATGGAACACACAGCGAGCCTCCAGACAATGTGCAGTACGACAACATGGGCAACCCAGGCAGCATAGGCAGGCGGCAATGGACTACCAACCCTGTCGCACCTAGCTATAAGCGCAGGGCTGCCAACCGGTCCATACGTCTGGCAACCACCCCCCCGGCAGCGTGGCGCATTGCTACCCTCTCGCTCTGAAGTCTAACTCACTCTCTCTCTCTGAATTCCTATTGTCTTATCTCTCTATTGATACTACATATTAAATGGAAGGTCTCGACATGGCTTAAAACAAAACCCACCACTGGTTAGCACATGACGAGACCTTTGCAGAGATACAAAGAACATAGTTATACGTTGTCACACTCAATATAAGCAGCCAGCACGGCACAGCGGCACAGCGGCACCGCACCGCGGCGGCACAGTGGAGTACCAAGGAGTACAATCAGGTTAAGTTGCCACGCACTGGGTGCGTCACAGCCCCCCCAAGATTTTAGATAATCGACCTTAGAAGCATTATCAAAATCTGACAGGCAACCAACCGACCTGCTACCCTTAGCTGCCACTAATTGCAAAAGGTGCACAACAACTGAAGTGTGAATTATACATAAAACACAATATCGCATGCATCATGCTACAACAATAAAGACTTACAAAACTAAAAAAAAATCTCGTTTATTTTATTGTTTTATAATCTTTTTGGACGGCGTTATGATGCCTAATTTTACTCCTGCTCAACCCACACACCGTGCACGACTATCCTGGATCATCAACCCTTGATAGACAATCTGCTATCACGTTCTCACTCCCGGCAATATGCTGAATGTTGAGATTATACTCTTGGAGCATTAGGGACCACCTGGTCAACCGCATATTCCGATTGTGAAACTGATTTAGGAATTTCAAGGGATGATGGTCCGTATAAATCGTCACTACCGGGCCGTAGGCTGGAACATAAACTTCGAAATGTTTGAGCGACAAAACGATAGCAAGAAGCTCCTTCTCTATAGTCGAGTAATTCCTTTGTGCCGAATTAAACTTGCGAGAAAAGAAGCTCACTGGGTGTTCCAAGCCCTCGGAATCGGTCTGCAGTAACACTGCCCCGGCACCCACACCGCTGGCATCAGTCGCCAGCTGAAAACTCCTGGAAAAGTCTGGGGCTCTCAAAATCGGATGTGTACACAGCAGGTGCTTGACTAGGTCGAAAGCCCTCTGACACTCCGCAGCCCAACAGAACTTCACTGACTTCGACAGTAGATCAGTTAACGGTGCTAAGACAGTAGAGTATCCCCGGATGAAGCGCCTATAATAGCCTATCATACCTAGGAACCGCATGACCTGGCGCTTAGTGGTGGGCCTGGGAAACATATTGATAGCCTGTATCTTGCTCAGGGGGGGGCACACCCGGCCTAACCCGACCACGAAGCCAAGATACTGCACAGTAGCCTTTACAAACTCACACTTCCTCAGGTTCACCACCAGCCCAGCATCGTGCAACTTCCCAAACAGGGTCTCTAAGTGCCTTAGGTGATTTTCAAAATTGTCATCATACACTATCACGTCATCAAGGTAGACCGTGCAGTTAGGGATTTTGTCACAAATATCGTTCATCAGGTTCTGAAACGTGGCAGGTGCGTTCTTAAGCCCATAAGGCATTACGTTACATTAGTAGGTCTTGCCATCTACCACAAAACCACAACCTTGCTTAGCTCGGTCCGACAGGGGTACTTGCCAGTAGCCTTTTACAAGATCAATTTTAGTAAGGTACTTTGCATTCCCTATCTTGTCCACGCTGTCGTCAACTCGAGGCAAAGGGTAAGGGTTGGTAGTGGTCAAGCCATTTAGCCTACGAAAATCTATGCAGAACCGCACCTTGCCGTCAGGTTTTGGCTGCAACGTGACGGGTGATGTCCACTTCACATAACCTTCAGTGATCATCCCTCTCTCAACCATGTACTTTAACTCCTCCCGTAAAGCTGGCAACTTTACCGGGGGCACACGGTAGGGCACTGACTTGAAGGGCACATTATCACCGACGTCCACGTCGTGCGTTACCTGAGTAGTGAGACCTGGGTGTTCGGCGAAAACAGAGGGGTATGACCTGAACAGGCCTAGGACAGCAGCACCCTGGTGCTCAGGCAGGTGACTTACAGCTTGCCTAGCCTCTTGTTCAGTATTCCCCGCCCACTGTTCCGCGGAAATGACACAGTCCCAGCTATCCTCCTCAGCAGCATGACTGTCCCCACCTCCTCCTCCACCCTGGCCGCTGCAGGCCAGCACAGGGACAGTGAGAGGCTCTGAGGGGCGTCTCACATACTCTTTCATGAGGTTAACATGACATAACTGATGTTTTTTTCTACGGTCAGGTGTTGCAACGAGATAATCAAGGTCGGACAGTTTCTTAGCCACCACATACGGCCCAATAAACTTGGCAGAAAGGGGGTGTCCAGGCAAAGGTAAAAGCAACATTACCTCCTGACCCACCGAAAACTCCCGAAGCCTCACCTTGGCGTCATACTGGTGCTTCATGACCGCCTGTGCATTAACCAAGTTATTACCTGCCGCTGCCATGCAACCTATAAGTCTCTCCCGGCTCTCAAGGATATATTTAAGTACAGACCCCGGCTTCTCTTCGCCCTCCCAGATCTCTTTCACCATACTTAAAGGTCCTCTCACATTATGGCCAAAGACTAGTTGATTTGGACTGAACCCAGGCTCTCTCCTGGGACTTCACGTGCAGCGAACAGAACATACGGCAGACCCAAATCCCAATCAGTGTCATGTTCTGCACAGTAACAGCGTAGCATACTCTTCAGGGTCGAGTGCCACCGCTCCAAGACTCCCTGACTCTCGGGATGGTAGGCTGACGACACTACAGAACATATACCGTGCAACTGAAGGGTTTGCTTGAACAATTTGGATGTAAAATTGCTCCCCCTGGTCTGACTGCACCTCACGTGGAAATCCATAACGGGAACAGAACAATAATAAGTTTTTAACAACTGCCTTTGCCGAGCCGTTTCTCATGGGGTATGCGTCCGGGTATCTCGTAGCCACATCCATGATTGTCAACAGGAATTTATTGCCACTACTAGTAGGCGGGAAAGGGCCAACCAAATCTACTACAACTTTGCTGAACGGAGGCCCGGTGACAGGTATGGGAAACAAAGGTGCCTTCGGGATTGTCTGGTTAGGCTTCCCCGTTGTCTGGCAGGTCGCACACCCAGCCACCCATGCACAGACATTAGCCTTGACCCCAGGCCACCAGAAAAACCTGCCCAATGCCGCCAATGTTTTTGTTACCCCCAAATGACCCGCCACCGGCACATCATGCGCCAGACACAATAAGGACTCTCTATACTTATTTGGAACAACCACCTGGTCTACTACCCTCGCACCGCCCTCCCACTTCGATTTGGGGTCTAGAAATCTGCGGTACAATATCCTGTTGAGCCTAAAGAAATCTCCCGGCTTCGCATCCCCATCTTCCTCCAACTCTATGGCACCATTGCTATAACGAGCTAGGCTAGCGTCTTGCAGCTGCTGCTCACTAATGTCCCTGGGCGTCAATGCATCAAGATGGTTTTGTAATAAGACATTTTTTTTTTTTTTTTTTTTTTTTCTATATTCCAACTACTCCCTCTCGGGCATAGGCTGAGAGCCTGTACATTCCACCGCTCAACACGGTGAAGCCCGTGAGGTCTTGTTCCAGTCTGGGGAGTGAGACATGTGAAGCATCCATCATGGCTCGAAGCAGCTCCATCTCTGAAGCGGCTGGTTGCTTCGCTCAAGTGCTTCACCGTCTCACCCTCCAGAGACTCAGACCCTCACTCTCAGAACGCCACCTATTGAGCAGTGAACTCACTAGGCATTGTCCCCCTGTAACATATTTTGAATATGGGAATATTCATACAGTGTTATTTAATCAGGGAACAATGAGGGTATTTTTTTGGCATTTCGGTGGGCTTTGTGGTAATGCACTGATACTAGGTACAGCACAAATTCAATCCCAATAATATCTTCCCATTGACATATCGGGATTTGAACCCGGGTCCATTGGATTACCAATCCAGTGGCATGACCACTCCACCACACCTCCTCAGAGGCTCCTCAGATTACCCCGGCTAGTAGGCTCTACTGCCTTAGTGGCTCTTGCTACAGCTCTTGCCTCACGCGAAGTCTTACCCAACTCTGCCTTGTTACACACCATATCTGGGCCAGAGTCAACTCCCGTGTTTATTATAGGTCCAAGTACCGAATCACCGAGAAGTGCAGCAGAATCAATGTCCCTTTTCCTGCCCTTAGCAACCTTCTCCTGATCCTTCCTCCACTGTCCCCGAGGTTGAGTGCTAGGCTGTGCAGGAGCCGCAGAGCGAGATCGGGTTACCACACAGGCCATCTCATCCTGTTGGCACCTCCCAACCCATTCCCGATTCTCACCATCCACGTCGGCCGCCCTCTCGGCAACGACTAAGGGTGGAGTCCCGGAAGTGGGCACCGCAAAGTCGTTGCCGAGAAGAAGGTCGACGCCCTCAACTGGCAAACACTCAACGATCCCTACATCCAGCTCCCTGCACACCTCTCCCACTCTCAACTCCAACCTCACAAGTGGGTATGACCTCGTAGCATTTATACCCCCACAACAACTCTGGCCGCATTTATCGTTTCCCTGTGAAGTTCCTCAACAAAGTTTGCGAAGCCCCCGTATCCCTCAGCAAGTCAACCCTCCGTAGTTCACTCCCCCAGCTCACAAACCCGTGTCCCCGATGGTTACAGAAAGTGTCCCGGACAGGTGTCGAGCCTTCCGTACGCTTCTTTACCGCGTGTGCCTCAGCTGCTGACAACCTACCCCGGGCAGTTGCTGCAGCCTTCAGAGACACACCGATACTGTGAACCAATGACACCGGCTTAGCGGGAGTGTTACTAGGGCACTCACGTGAATAATGCCTAGCTTCTGACATTTGTAACATTTCACATCCCCAATGGGCTTCTTCCCTTGTGCGGGCGAAGAAGGGGCCTGACCTTTAGTAAACGGGAGAGGCTTGTGTTTGTAGGTGTTATTAGGTGCAATGCATTTAGTGTGGTTATGTGTGTCATAGGATTTGTTATTATCGAAAACTCTGGTGGGTGGGGTATAGCGCCCCCTTCTGCCCTGACTCAGCCCTCTGAGCGGCACCGCAACCACGAATCAATGATAATCTGAGGTCTGCCATCTTGGCAGCCTCCTCTACTGTCTTGGACTTTTTCCTTAATGTTCAGCGTTAGATCGGTTCCAGTACATTTGTAAAACTGTTCCAGATAGAAAAGTTGCTTAATTTCCTCAGCCGACTCTGCGTGCTCGGACCGAAACCAGTTATTACCTGCATCTGTTAAGTCCCGTGCTGCTCCATAAAACTGACGTCGCTCTTCTTATTCACGCCACGGAACTTCATCTATAAGTTTCGGTGGTTGCAGTTCGTAGGCCCGGAGCACAGCCTCCTTCACCAGTCCATACACGACACTCTCGTCCAGTGACAGTGCATCGTAGGCTTTCAACCCCTTACCCACTAGACGTGATGAAACTAATGCTGCCCATTTAACCTCCGGCCAGTCATACTCACGACACTTCTTTTCGAAACGAGCAAAAAACTCAGTCACTGCTGTCTCATCAAATGCGGGTACTAACTTAATTAAATGCGAAAGTGAGTCTGTAACCCGGTGCCCACCACCGAGATGACGCCCCGTGGTCTCTACTCTAGACTTCTCGACATCCATTTCAGCCTGGTACCTGGTGCATCTGATTGGCTTGGATTCTAGCAACCTCTATGCGTTCTATACTAGCCTGTTGTATCTGAGTCTCCTGCAGCTTAATCCGTTCTATACTAGCCTGTGTATCTGAGTCTCCTGCAGCTTAAACTTAGCAAGTTCTAGCTGAAATAACATCTCAGGAGACAGGCCTGGGGGGGGAGAGCACAAAATGGGGGATCCACACCGAGACGTGTTTACGGGTAAGCCAGCTTGCCCTTGAGAACCCTCCTGCTGCATCGTGCTAAGACTCGCTGGCTGAGGGCCCAGCTCAGGGGTAGAGTGGAATGGAGGCTTGGAGGGAACCCCCCAAGACCCCACTCCACCCACCGCCCCATCGCCATCACCCAACAAACATGCCACCAAATTCTTCTTGGGCCAACTGTCAGGACAGTCCCGCCCCAAAACCGTGGCTAAACAGCGAATACCGTAACAATCAATAGCCTGCAGGCGCTGTTCGGTCAAAGGTGTCTGCAAAAATGCCCGGGATACCTCTCTCCACTTATAACACTCCCTCCCTAAACATCTGTTGTACTTGCTGGTTACTAGGCTGTACCGTGTTATCCTCCCCCGTAAATGATGAGTCATTAGACATAGTGCTGGTTATACAATTGCTGTTCATAAAAAAAAAGAAGTTGCTTATTACTAATTGCAGTCTCGACTCACAAAATGTTAAAGATGCTTGAATGACTCTACTCTAGACACCCCCAACGAAACAATCTGCAAGTCCACCAATACAATAATGACACAATAAAAATTCCTCCAATATGCAAGAAAATTCTAGCCAGCTCTACTAGGTAGCATAGAATAGTTCTCCAAAAAAACATGTGATAGGATACTACTGAATCTTGTGCAAGGTCGCCATTTTGTTACGGCTGGATCGGCAATACATATTCGGGATTCTTGATCGTAGGACAGAAATGGCTTATGTGACAACGACACGCTCGATTCCAGTCCCAAATACTATATGCTCCAGACAACAAAAGCACCAACGCCCTACAGAGTTATCGTCTATGGTAACGAGGTACCTTAACTCGGCGAAAGTGTACAACAGGGGTAGGCTATGAGGCTAAACTCCCTCAGACATTTATAGGTTACGTTATGACTAAAGAAATGCAATACTCAAGAAACTACGTTAATATTAAGCCTCTAATAATGTAGAATAGAAGCAGGCTAAAGGGTATGACAGTGAAATGCTAATGACAAATGTACACGCCTTACTTGAAAGCGCGTGCACTTAGAATAACTGTCCCCTACTAACATGCACTAGCATGTAGCATACAAGATGTTCATGATCCAGTAGATACCTAATAATACACATGGAAGGAACATAAATAGTAGTCACTTATTATAAGAATGAATCTATACTTGGAATAGCTAAAGGTTGCAGGCAACAGTACTGCGCCGGTAGCCTACTACCGCATAGGCTACTTCGCTTCTCTCACTCTGTCTCCCCTCTGAGTCCGTATGCGCCCTACGCAACAGAACTCCGGACACAGCAGCAAAACGACAGTGCAGTTAATTGATACATGAAAGTATTAATAGTGTTGTCTTGTGTGTGAGTAATGTGTATTTTAAAGTGTCTATATACATAAACTTAAAGAGAGCTGCAAATGCATAGTAAAATAAAGATATCACCCACTCATCATCCCCATGTGTTCTAGCTAGCAGGCCAAGTCACAGGAACAACGAGTCCCAGCACCGAAAGCGAGAACCCAGGAAAGACTGCAGAGAACACAAGGACAGATAAATTACGTTACTCTACTATACCGGCACTACGAGCGAGCTGTAGTCTCTGGTACTGCACTCGCTCCTGGCTCGGTAGGCAAATCAAGGCTAAGTCCTCGCCCCTCTACAGACAACTCCTGGGCATGGTCGGGGCTCTTACACATGGCACTAGTCTAGTCACAAATTGGATGATGAGCTGGGCATATAACTCGTGAACATGTAGAACGTTCACCAACTATCCTCATCAAGAAGATCGCTGTTCACATTAACCCCATAAATCTAATACATGTAAATATATGCTTGTCCTAAGAGTAATACGAGAGGTGAGTGGCTGAAACATCCTTTAGGACCTCAAGGGAAGGGTATGCATTTAAATAGAGAGAAGAATGAAATGAGAGTAATGTCGTCAGAGAGAAAGAGTGCAACCGTGAGAAAATTGGGAGAGAGGGCAAGGGATGTTAGAATCTCAAAGGTTCTCGGCAACCTGATCATGGAACACACAGCGAGCCTCCAGACAATGTGCAGTACGACAACATGGGCAACCCAGGCAGCATAGGCAGGCGGCAATGGACTACCAACCCTGTCGCACCTAGCTATAAGCGCAGGGCTGCCAACCGGTCCATACTCTGGCAACCACCCCCCCGGCAGCGTGGCGCATTGCTACCCTCTCGCTCTGAAGTCTAACTCACTCTCTCTCTCTGAATTCCTATTGTCTTATCTATCAACTTCTCTATTGATACTACATATTAAATGGAAGGTCTCGACATGGCTTAAAACAAAAACCCACCACTGTTAGCACATGACGAGACCTTTGCAGAGATACAAAGAACATAGTTATACGTTGTCACACTCAATATAAGCAGCCAGCACGGCACAGCAGGCACAGCGGCACCGCACCGCGGCGGCACAGTGGAGTACCAAGGAGTACAATCAGGTTAAGTTGCCACGCACTGGGTGCGTCACAATAGATAGATAGATGATTAGATAGAGAGAGAGTTACAATGAATTACAAGAGATAGATAGATGATTAGATAGAACAGAGAGAGAGAGAGAGAGAGAGAGAGACACACACACAGACAGAGAGAGAGTTACAATGAATTACAAGAGAGATAGATAGATAGATTGATGATGAGAGAGAGAGAGAGAGAGAGAGAGAGAGAGAGAGAGAGAGAGAGAGAGAGAGCTACTGTAGCTAGTCCTAACGAGGCGCTCGTTTAAAATAATTGGAAAAATAATACATGTACTCCACTCCACATGACTACTATAATTGTCTTGGCTACATAGGATAAATGGGATATATATATATATATATATATATATATATATATATATATAATATAATTATATAGTATATCTATTAAGTTAATGGGGTCTAGGGAGCAAACTAAAAAACCTGTTATTGATCTTCGGAAAGTTAACCCCAGATTACTGCGTTTACAAACGAATAACACCACTTTATACTGGGCTGCCTTTCCTGGTTTCACATAGCATCGTGTTTAGTTACAAGCAGCCTCGTAAGGATCAACATATATGTTGTTGTTGTTGTTTGTTTTCCTTTGTAGTTATATATGATTTTTGCTTGCTTTCCATTGTAATCGTTTTAAGGGGTCCACCTCGTTTTTGTCTCTCTTTCTCTCCCTCTCTCTTTGGCTTGTATCCATTCGGCCCATTCAGCCTACTATTTTAAGACGTTTACCCCTATATCCAGATGTCAATATTTTCTGTGAGCGGTAGCGAGCCAGCATATATATTTTTTGTTTCGACAGCAAGCTAAATTTGTACATTTTCGATAGAAAAATTTCTCCGGCAAAGCCGGATGTCTCCATACAATGCTGGCTCGCTATCGCTCACCAGGAAGAAATCGACACCTGAATGGGGATACACCCCATTTATTTATTTACCTCCTAAGACTAAATCTTGGAGCATCGATGAATATAATGAATTAATTTTGGAAACCTTGCGTATGTTAGAAATTATTTGTAAAAGGAAAAATTGGCTTATTCTTGCAGGGGACTTTAATTGCGGGGAGGTGGATTGGGAATGTTTGGATGCGGGTTTCAAATGAAAATACTTGGGGTAGCAAATTTCTTGAAACTAACAATGGGGTATCTATTAACACAACACGTTATGGAAAATACAAGATTTAGAGGAGGTGATGAACCATCAAGACTCGACTTATTATTCACCAAAGACCCCCAAGAAATAAAGAACCTAACATATTTGAGTCCCATGGGAAAAAGCGATCATGCTGTGATTGAATTTGAATTGACAGTGGAATTTCTGGAAGGCAGAGAGGAGGAACATAGGGAATATAGACTAAATTATAGTAAGGCGGATTATGAATCATTACGAGGATACTTTGCAAATATAGATTGGTCATTTATTGAGCAAGAACAGAATATTCAGGTAAAATACACCATGTTACTAGACATTTACAGGGAGGGGGTAGATAAATATGTACCAACATTTAAAGGATAGAAAGCTGGTTAAGGAGAAAGAGTGGTTTAACATGCGATGTTACATTGCCCAGAACAAAAAGGACTCTGCATGGAATAAAGTGAGAAGGAGACACACTGAGGAAAAATGGAATGAGTATAAGAATGCTAGAAACAACTTATGTCAAGACTATAAGAGAGGAGAAAAAGAACTTTGAAAAAGATATAGTAAACAAATGTAATAAAGAACCCAAACTGTTCTATAGTTATATCAACGGCAAACAAAAATAAAGGACAAAATAACAAAGCTTAGGGTAGAGGGTCAATTATATGAAGACACAGTGGGTATGTGTGAAATTATGAATGATACATTAACATCCGTGTTTGTGGAGGAGGATGACTATGTAGAACCTGTGGTGGAATTGAACGAGATACAGGGACTAGAGTCGATAGAAGTCAACAAGGATGAACTAAAATCATTGTTGGAAGAATTGGATGTGAGAAAATCTATGGGCCCAGATAACATTGCTGGATGGGTATTGAGAGAATGTTCTGAACAACTAGTGAGACCTATTTTGAATATTGTTCAACACTCATTAAACAAGTGGGGAACTTCCCTTAGAATGAAACAAGCAAATATAACTCCAATATATAAAAGTGGAAATAAAGAAGACCCGCTAAATTATCGACCGGTTATCCTTAACGAGTGTTATATGCAAGCTTTGTGAAAAAGATTATTAGAAAAAGATGGGTGGGTATGTTGGAGGAGAGGGAAATAATTTCAAGCAAGCAGGTTCGGGTTCAGAAAAGGTCATTCGTGTACCACAAATTTGTTGAGTTACTATGATAGGGTAATTGACATTGTACAAGGGAGGGAGGGGTGGGTGGATTGTATTTACTTAGATTTCAAGAAGGCATTTGATAAGGTGCCTCATATAAGAGATTGTTGTGGAAGCTCAGGACTGTGGGGCGGGTTGAGGGAGTATTATTAAAGTGGATGGAAAACTATTTAATTGGGAGGGAAATGCGAACAGTAATAAAAGGAAAGTCTCCTCGTGGGAAAAGGGTAAAAAGCGGAGTGCTCAAGATCGTGGTGGCCCAATCATGTTTTTGGTTTTCATCAACGACCTTCAAATGGAATAGGCTCATATATATCTATGTTTGCTGATGATGCAAAATTAATGAAGCATATTACAAGTAGGAGTAGTTGTGAAGAATTACAGAGAGACCTAGATAAGTTATATGTGTGGAGTCAAACTTGGAAAATGGAATTCAACACGAGTAAGTGTCAGGTTCTTGAGATGGTAAAAAGTAAATATAGACCTTCTTGGGGATATAAAATAGGAGATGAAATAATTAGTAAAGCTGTGAAAGCAAAAGACCTAGGGGTAGTTGTGGCAGACAGCTTGTCACCTGAACAGCATATAAATAAAATAACTGGTGAAACCTATGCAGTGTTGACTAACATGAGAATAGCTCTGAATTATTTAGATGAAGAGATTTAGCAAAAATAATAGGGACAATAATACGACAAGACTGGAGTATGCAGCAGTGGTGTGGTCTCCACACCTTATAAAACATAATAAAAAACTGGAAAGAGTTCAGAGAGTTGCCACTAAGATGATAGCTAGCCTTAGAGACCTTGCCTTATGAGGAAAGATTGGAGAGGCTAAAGCTGCCAACGCTGAGGGAGAGAGAGAGAGAGGTGACATGATCATGATGTTTAAGTGTGTGAAAGGTTTTGAGAAGATCGACAAGGGAGATTTTGTGGTGAGGGACGAGGGAAGAACCAGGGGTCATGATTGTAAGTTGAGGAAAGTTATATGTAAGTCTGATGTAAGAAAGTTCAGCTTCCCGTATAGAAGCATTGAGTGTTGGAATAAGTTGATGGGGAGGTGGTGGGAGCAAGAAATATCCAAACTTTTAAAGCAAAATTGGATAAATGAAGAAGAGACAGGACAACACGAGCTTAGGCTCAAATCCTGTATACTACAATTAGGTGAGTACACGTCTTAAAACAGTTGGCTGAATGGGGGCCGAATGGATACAAGCCACAGAAAGAGAGGAAAGGAGTGAAAGACAAAAAAAAGGTGACTCCCCTTAATCCATTTTCAGGAATATCGAATTCCTTTATTTACTCCGTGCTATTGCTATGCTTCGAGGATTCCGTTATACCGATAATATCGAAACACTCTAGCCCAAGATTGCCTTAAGCTCAGATAACTTGTCCCTAATGGCTCATGCATTAGAGAGAGAGAGAGAGAGAGAGAGAGAGAGAGAGAGAGAGAGAGAGAGAGAGAGAAGAGAGAGACCCCCGCACCTCCATCATTCTCTTATATTCTTACCCTTTTCTGTGTATTAATGTTTCAGCTTCATAACCCTTCTCTCTCTCTCTCCTCTCTCTCTCTCTCTCGTCTCTCTCTCTCTCTCTCTCCTTCTCTCTCTCTCTCTCTCCAACGTTTACCATCTTTACCATCATGCTATCACTCAGTTTACCCCCCCCCCCTCACTTACTTTCATATTTACCAAGGTATTTTCGTAGCACTATTACCATAAACAGTTTGCCTCCCACGCCCTCCACCACCACCACCCACACACCAGACCAATCCACTTTATCCCTATAGTCGGTTTCTTTTCAGCTGACGGTCAATATAATCTCCTTTAGTGGCCGTTTTCTCGATAATTATTGACGGAAATATATGAATCTACTAACACACCTCACCAATCCACTTCATCAATATAATAGTTTTTTGTTTTTCAGCTGACGGTCACTTTAATCTCCTTTAGTGGCTGTTTTCTCGATAATTGACGGAGACATATAAATCTACCGTGTATCTGCATCACATTATGGCCGAGTTCTTAACAATTAACACCATATTTCGCTTCAAAATCTTCGTAATAACTGAATAATCAAGACGGTAACATGGCAATTTACCGTCAGCGGGAAAGAAATAGACTGTGTTATTGCACTTCCATGGGTGCTGAATAATCTTTTAAGGAGGAGGTAGTTGCTTTCTCTCCCTCAGGTTTAGTCCCATTAGCTTTGATATTTTAAGAAGTTCGTTCCAATAGTTTAGCAATTTTAAGACCTTTCGCCCCATTTCATTGTCAATACAAAGACATGTCGCGCCAGTTAGGTGTCGATTTTCTCCTGGCGAGCGATAACGAGCCTGTAATTTAGGAGGAACCGGGAAATTTTCCTACCGAAAAATGAACATATTTATCAGAAATGTACACATTTATCTAACAGGGGGACATTAAGGATCTCTCTTCTCTCTCTCTCTCTCTCTCTCTCTCTCTCTCTCTCTCTCTCTCTCTCTCTCTCTCTCTCTCTCTCTCTCTCTCTCTCTCTCTCTGTGGGTGTGTGAATAGACTGACCGTAGAATGGAGGGTGAGATCATATGACACTCGGAAGGGGTTATATTAGGTGTGAGTAGAAGGGAAGGATAGGGGAAGACCGTACCACCATGGCTATATGCAGATGCTGTGATTACACTACCCGCATATCAGAACGTGGCCCCAGATTGTGATGTGGAGTGTGAAAGGGCGATATTAAGGTTTAATTTAAGGGGGGGTCACCGGCTTTTTTTTTATCTTTCTCTCCTTTTCTCTCTTTCCCTGGCTTGTATTCATTCGGCCCCATTCAGCCAACTGTTTTAAGACGTTTATCCCCATCCAGGTGTCGATATCTTCCTGGCGAGCGATAGCGAGCCAGCATTGTGTGGAGAAATCCGGCTTCGCCGGAGACATTTTTCTATCGAAAAATGTACAAATTTAGCTTGCTGTCAAAACAAAAATATATATATGCTGGCTCGCTACTGCTCGCCAGGAAAATATTGACACCTGGATGGGGTAAACGTCTTAAAAACAGTAGGCTGAATGGATACAAGCCAAAGAGAGAGGGAGAGAAAGAGGAAAAAAAGAGAGGTGGGCTCCCTTAAGGAAAGTAAGATAATTGTGTTGAGAGAAGGTTACAGGAATACAAATAGGATAAACAAGGAAGTAAGATAATTGTGTTGAGAGGTGGTTACAGGAATACAAGTAGGATAAACAAGGAAGTAAGATAATTGTGTTGAGAGAAGGTTACAGGAATACAAGTAGGATAAACAAGGAAGTAAGATAATTGTGTTGAGAGGTTACAGGAATACAAGTAGGATAAACAAGGAAGTAAGATAATTGTGTTGAGAGGTGGTTACAGGAATACAAGTAGGATAAACAAGGAAGTAAGATAATTGTGTTGAGAGAAGGTTACAGGAATACAAGTCGGATAAACAAGGAAGTAAGATAATTGTGTTGAGAGAAGGTTACAGGAATACAAGGAGGATAAACAAGGAAGTAAGATAATTGTGTTGAGAGAAGGTTACAGGAATACAAGTAGGATAAACAAGGAAGTAAGATAATTGTGTTGAGAGAAGGTTACAGGAATACAAGTAGGATAAACAAGGAAGTAAGATAATTGTGTTGAGAGAAGGTTACAGGAATACAAGTAGGATAAACAAGGAAGTAAGATAATTGTGTTGAGAGAAGGTTACAGGAATACAAGTAGGATAAACAAGGAAGTAAGATAATTGTGTTGAGAGAAGGTTACAGGAATACAAATAGAATAAACAAGCGGTAGAAGTAACATAGGCATATTTGTGAACATATAAACTAAGAATGTAAACAAAAACGAAGACGTCGACAATTAAATTAAGTTGTAGCCGTTTTGTACAGATAACGGCACGGTAAAATTGATCGTATAATTATTATGTTCCTTCCAACAACCAACTATACTCCTAAAATCGATTAATGAAATTTACAAACACATGTGGCAGTCCGTGGATTCGAATCCAGGATGCTCACACCCAAAATCAACACCTTATGCATCGCACCACGAAGACAGTTAAAGAATGGTGGACACTGCCTACGATTTATTATGCAACTTCGAATCCTGCATATCAATCTAAGCATGTCCACACATCCCAACTGCAACTCACGTAGGCTATGCATATGTGAATGGAAATAGAGGAAATATTGATGCAGGTGCGAAAGGTAGCTGAGTGCTATATTAAATTTTGAATAGGAAGTCAAATCTATACAAATGTCTCCAGAGGAACAGTGTGCTGCTTCCGTAATATAGGAGGAGATAGTTGTTTTTGCTAGACTCCAGTCTTCCCATTAGTTTTGAGATTTTAAGACTTTCGTTCCATTAGTTTGTCGATGTTAACACCTTTCACCCCATGAGGAGATATTCTGGGCTTTTGTGGATTTGGAAAAAGCGTATGATCGTGTGGATCGTGAAGCAATGTGGAAGGTGTTAAGGATTTATGAAATTGGAGGAAATTTGTTAGAAGCAGTTAAGCGTTTTTATGAAGGGAGCAGAGCATGTGTTAGAGTAGGAAATGGTGAGTTAAGTGAATGGTTTGAGGTAAAACTAGGTTTGCGACAGGGTTATGTAATGTCACCATGGCTGTTTAATATGTTTGTGGATGGTGTGGTGAGGGAGGTGAAAAGTAGAATATGGGAAGAGGATTGGGTTTAGTAGGAAAGAATGGTAGAGATTGGGAGTTGAATCAGTTGCTGTTCGCTGATGACACAGAATTGGTGGCGGATTCTGAGGAGAAACTGCAGCGGGTAGTCATAGAGTTGGTGTGGTTTGTGGAAGAAGGAAACTGAAGGTGAACGTCAATAAAAGTAAAGTAATGGTGTGTAATAGGGGTGATCATAGGGTTAATCTAGATGTGAGGCTGGATGTGGAAATATTGGAACAAGTAGAGTGTTTTAAATATCTAGGAGGAACGATAAGCAGGAGTGGAGGTACGGAAATGGAGGTAAAACAGAGAGTGTGTGAAGGAAGGAAGGTTTTCGGAGCAATGGGAAGTATGTGGAAGACGAGAAATCTCGGAATGAAAGTAAAAAGTGCAATGTATCAAGGAATTGTTGTGTCAACAGTGATGTATGGGGCTGAGACATGGGCTCTGAAGAAAAAGGAGAGAAGAAAGCTGGATGTAATGGAGATGAGCTGCTTGAGGAGTATGTGTGGAGTTACTCGTAGAGATGGATTGAGGAATGATAAGATACGTAGGAGAGTGGGGCAGCAGGAACATTTGTCAGCCAGAGTGGACAGAAGGGTGCTGAGCTGGTATGGTCATGTTGAACAAATGGGAGATGAAAGGCTTACAAAGAGAATATGTGAGTCAGATACAAGGGGAGATAGAAGGGCAGGAAGACCCCCATTGAGATGGAGAGACTGTTTAAGACAAGCTTTGGATGATAGAGGAATGACTATAGATCAGGCAAAGGAAGTGGTAATAAACAGGAATGAATGGAGAATGCTTGTGAATAGTTGAGTGAACACGCGTGGTCATTTGGGGGAAGGGGTCGGGTGCAAGTTGGACTAGATAATAGTCCATCAGGCGCCTGGCCCGGGGAGACGATAAATATGAAGGGTGCGCCTGGAAGTGTGGTGGGAAGGCTTGTGGCTTTGGCTCCGCTGCATGTCTGCCTGCCGAGATCGGAACCTCTCCGGGTGGTCGGGGGCCGGGGGAGTGCTGGAGCGACCTTGGTGACCCTGGTCTCTGGGTCTTCTCCTGGGTAACCTAGATGTGTGTGAATTGGTGTTTTTATGTGTGTTTGTTCGTTGTTTTATGTTGAAAGGAAGCTAAGATTTTAAATTTTTCGATAGAAAAATGTGTCCGGCAAAGCCGGATTCCTCCATACAATGCTGGCTCGCTATCGCTCGCCTGGAAGAAATCGACACCTGGATAGGGATGAACGTCTTAAAACAGTTGGCTGAATGGGGCCGAATGGATACAAGCCAGGGAAAGAAAGAAAAGGAAAGATAAACAAAAAGCCGGTGACCCCCCTTAACATTTTCACGTAGTGGTAGGCGCATTATCACACGGAAGCGGCATTATATTTTGACACACTAGCCCGGAAACGATTATACCGGAAGTATAATATTTTTTGGTGGGAGAGTGTGGGGGAAGGAAGTAAGGCCTCGGATGTTATGGTGGTGATTAACCCCTTCTGTACCGGCGACGTCGTTTCGATTTTATTGTAGCTGTGTTTAGACGGTTGTATGCAGTTTAAGAAGGATCTATGGTAGTGAAAAGGGTTACTTCGAACCTGTTAATTGCAGGAGGCCATTATCAAACTCAAATAAAGTTAAAAAGACGTAGCCGGTACAGAAGGGCTTAAGGATAAAGTAGCTAAATAAAGAGAGCGAGAGAGAGATAGAGAGAGAGAGCTAGAACTAGAGAGATTGATATAGCCCCGATGACAGCCTCATCAAAGCTATCACAGGGGTGGGAGACTACAAGATTGCCCGTTACCATGTATTTCTTCTTTTGTTTTACTTACTCCCATAATAGAGAGAGAGAGTGAGAGAGTGAGTAAATGAGAATATATATATATATATATATATATATATATATATATATATATATATATATATATATATATACAGTATATATATATATCAAAGTATATCTCCTTATACGTCTCGTCCTTCTCTCACTAGCCTTTTCTTTCTCTTTGTCTTTTTTCTTCTACTCCATTTCCTTAATTGATTGCTTCTCTTACTCCTCTGTATTCTTTCCTTTTAACAATAAAAGCATCATCAACAACAACTACTTCCATCTCCTGCTCCTCATGGGTCTTTTTTTAACCTTGATGCAGGTCTAGCGAGGAAACGGAAAAATAAGTAAATGAAGAAACAAACAGACCAAAAAATAACCACTGCCCCCTTAACCATCAACAGCACTTTATTTTCATCGTCATCACCATCCTTATTGTGTTTTCAATGTCTCATCCTCATTATTGTAAAATGTTGAGTATCTGAACGTCTAGCGAGGCCCTGAGATTACCGAAATAAGCTTAGAGATCTTGTTTCTCTAAATTGTTGGCGCACTAGATGACCAACATGTACGGTCGAGGTTAATAAGTGTTGTCAGATATTTCACAAAGTTTCGGACACTGACTAATACTCTGAGGGATAAGCACTTTTCCCAATAACTATAAAGATACCAATAACACTTCTTGAGCAAAAACCACTGGAATCTATGACAACACTTAAGGAGAGGTTTTTAGTTTGGTCCCTAGATATCCTTCAAGCTTAAGATTACACCCCCTTGAGCCCCTTTCAAGATAAATTTGTACATTTTTCGGTAGAAAAATGTCCCGGCTGAAAGCCGGTTCCTCTTAAATTACAGGCTCGCTATCGCTCGCCAGGATAAAATCGACACCTAAATGGCACTAAAGGTCTTAAAATTTACAGAAATGGGTTGAAAGTTCTTAAAATCGTCAAAATAATGGGGCAAACGTCTTAAAATTAGAAAAACAATGGGGCTAAACATGAGGGAGAAAGGAGTCAAGAAAAAAATCCCTCAAGTGGAAATCTTCCCTTAATACCCCCGATTGTACAGTACTTGACAGCACCTTATTTTGACACGCCCCAAGTTGTCTGATAAGTGATTTCATACAGTCTACACAGAATCTGTGAATATGGCTTTGCTATTAACCCCTTCTAGACCGGTACCGTCTTTTTAAGTTTATTCTAGCGATGATGTTGTGTTGTTTAAGAAGGATCTATGGTAGTCAATAGTGTTAAGTGATATAGTTTTAAGTTTATTCTAGCTATGATGTGTTGTTTAAGAAGGATCTATGGTAGTCAATAGTGTTAAGTGATATAGTTCGAAGGCTGTTAATTGTTAGAGGCCCTGTTTAAGCTGAATATAAGCGTCTAAGGGTAGGCAGAATAAAGTTAAAAGGACGGCATCAGTAAAGAAGGGGTTAAATTTGCTATTTATTTATCAATATTAAAACACATTTAGGATACTCAAGGGGAGGTTTTTAGTTTGTTCCCTATATTTCCATCAAGCTTACGATTACACCCCCTAGACCCCCTTTCAAGATAAATTTGTATATTTTTGGAAGAAAAATTTCCCGGCCGAAGGCTGGTTCCTGTTACATTACAGGCTCGGTATCGCTCGCCAGGAAAAAATCGACACTTAATTGGCACGAAAGGTCTTAAAATTGACAGAAATGGGGCGAAAGTTCTTAAGATCGTCAAACTAACGGGGCGAAAGTCTTAAAATCTCAAAAACAATGGGGCTAAACCTGAGGGAGAAAGGGATCCAGAAAACAATCCCTCAAGTGGAAATCTCCCCTTAAACCAGAAGGTATCAAGTCCTCTTTGTCATATTTGTGTTGTCTGTAATATTATATGCATACATACTGTACGTTCATGACAAGAAAATAGTTGAATTGTATTGGATTGGACGAGTTCGTAACGATATGGTGGATGGGAGGTTTATTTATGGGGAGATTTTAACTTAAGGTCTTTTCTTGACCTCATTTTCCCTCATGTTAAGCCTTATTAGTTTTGAGGGTTTAAGATGTTCGCCCCATTATTCTGGCGATTATAAGACCCTGCGCCCCATTTGTTAGTTTTGAGACCTTTTGCGCCATTTACAGTAGGCGTCGATTTATTTCCTGGCGAGCGATAGCAAGCATACATTTTAGGAGGAATTGGCTTTCGGCCAAATATGTACACATATATTTCGAAGAAGGGTCTTGGGGGTATTTATGTTTTAAGCTTGATACAGGTCTAGGGAACAAACTAAAAATCTGCCCTTAACCTGGCGTACTGAAGTAACCAGGATACTCTAGATCTACGGGATTACATATATCGCATCAGAAGATAAACAAAACACTATTCCTTCAGTTACGCTTCCTCCCCCTCCTCCCTTCTAGTCCCTCTGCTTCTTTATTTGCTCCTTCTCTTATGGCTCTCCCTATATTGTTCTTTCCACTCGCATAAACATTAGATTTTTCAGTGTGCAGTTGGGTCGGAGTGCATGATAAGATTGATGTCCAGTATTCGATAAATGGATAGTAATCGTGGTCATGTACTTAACCTTTAACTGTCTTGATGGTGTAATGGTTAGAGTGTTTTAAGATCTGTATGTGGTATCCCGAGTTCGAATCCCGGGAGGATCACATGCTTTCATTAATTTAATTCATTGGGAGGTGTTTGGTGTTGGGAGTGAAAATATGTTGTCTTCTTTCTACTCCTGCTCTCATCCTTCATTTACTTTTCATCTCTGTTCTTCTCCCTTTATCATCTCCTCCCCTCTCTCTTCCTTCTTCCCCTCTACTCCTTCTTTTTCTTTGTTCTCTCTCTACTCCTCTTCCTCTTTCCTCCTCCTCATCTTCTTCTTCCTAATCGTTGTCCTCTTCCTCCTCCTCCTCCTCTCCCCCTTCCCTGTTTTTCCTCCTCCTCCTCTCCCCCTTCCCTGTTTTTCCTCCTCCTCCTCTCCCCCTTCCCTGTTTTTCCTCCTCCTCCTCCTCCTCCTTCTTCTCCTGTTTCCTGTTATTGTTTCATATCTGGGGTAGTACTGCTGTTGTTGGTCTTAATGGTGATGACAATGGTGCTGGTAATGATGGTGCTATTGTTGCTATTGGTGGTGGTGGTGGTGGTGGTGGTAGTGGGTAGGTTGTTAGTTGTCAATATGATAATGGTGGTAGTTTTATTGTTGTTGTTGGTGGTGGTTGGTAGTGGTGATATTGGTGGTGAAGTTGATGGTGGTGGTGGTAGTGGATAGGTTGTTGATTGTCAATATTATGACAGTGGTGGTGGTAGTGGTAGTGGGGGTGGTAGTGAATAGGTTGTCGGTTGTCAATAGTATGATAGCCTACTAGTGGTGGTAGTCTTGGTAATATTGATGGTGGTGGTGGTGGTAGTGATATTGGTAGTGGCTGTGGTAGTAAACAGGTTGTTGGTTGTCAATATTGTACAAAGGAGTACAAAGGAAATCAAGCAACAACAGTCTAGTGACCCTTCTAGGTTGCTTGTCCTCCAAAACACTGAGGATCAAGTGTCCAAACAGTGGTTTCGAGTGGGTAAGGGAACATTGGAAAGGGAACTACTGCCCTGGAACTAATGTCCGTGGCAGGATTAGGAAATTAGTAGGGGACAGATGGGTTAGTAACTGAGGGGGGGATAAAATAAAGTTATTCATTTACAAACAGTCAGTCGCGGGTTTGATGCGAGATATTTGTCTAGGCGAAGTTTAAATGAATCAACGGTGCTGCAGTCTATAACGTCTCGGGGAAGCCCATTCCATAAGTTGACAACTCGATTGAAGAAGAAATTCTTAGCTTCGTGTGAGTTAAAAGATTTACCAATAATTTTGCACCCGTTTCCCCGCGTGTAATTAGATTGGTCGATAGTGAAGTACTTACTACAGTTCATATTGTCGATGCCTTTGATGATTTTGAACACTTTAATTAAGTCACCTCATAATCTGCGCTGGGTTAAAGGAAATAGATTTATTTCTCTAAGACGCTCCTCGTATGGTTCTTTAGGCTAGGTATCATTTTGGTAACTCTACGTTGAACTCGTTCTAGCTTGTCTATATCTTTTTGGTAATAAGGGCACCAGGATTGAACGCAGTATTCCAGAAGAGGGCGGACTAAGGAATTGTAAAGGGTTAGGATAACTTCTTTGGATTTATTCTCAAATGACCTGCCTATAAAGCCAATTATTTTGTTTGCCTTCTTAGCAACTTCTGAACATTGTTGACTCGGTTTTAGGTTACTCGATATTGTGATAGTGGTAGTGGTGCTAGTAAACAGGTTGTTGGTTGTCAATATTGTGATATTGGTGGTGGTGGTGGTAGTGGGTAGGTTGTTGGTTGTCAATATTGTGATGGTGGTGGTGATGGTGCTGCTTCTGGTGGTGGTGGTGGTGGTGGTGGTAGTGGTAGTGAATAGGTTGTTGGTTGTCAATATTATGATAAGGATAGTGTTGGTGGTGGTGATAGTAGTGATGGTGAGCTGGTGATAGTGACGCTCAATATGATGCTATTGATGATGATGATAATAAAGGATGTGATTACAGTGATGGTGGGGATGGATATGGTAATGGTGATGGTGGCGTTTGAACATATATTTCAATGCTTACTCGTTAACCCTTTCAAGAGTGTATTACGCATTTCTGTTCTATATTCTGGCTATTATTGAACGATTTTATTGAGATTAGGAAGAGTATATGGAAGTCAGAGGGATAATCGAGATAGTATTGACCGTTTTAAATCCCACCAATCTTACCTAAGCTGTATAAAATCGTCTAATGATAGCCAGAATACACTGTCAACATGCGGTCTAGTCTTGAAGGGGTTAATGTGTGCTGTTCTGTATTACCTACCTAAGATAAAGATCGTATACATGTGGAATATAACAGGATGTCACAAACCGGAGCAATTTTGATTGAAGACATGACTAAATAATAATAATATGAGAAGAAAAAACAAGATAAATTGGGTGAAAGAGCATTGATTTGGCTATTTTCATAACTCCCAAATAATATGAGCTATAAACCATAATGTTATCCTTGTAAATACAGTAATAAAGGCTACAAATAATGAACTCTTCTCTCGTTTGACACCCTGAAATATACATACCAGAATTATGGGGGCATGGTTCACTTTTTGGGCGATTTTTGCATGCATTCATTATTTTTCTAGTTTCTTCCCTAGACCTAGACCATCAAAAAAAAAAAAAAAAAAAAAAAATCCATTAGATCCCCCTTCTAGATTAATTTGTACATTTTTCGGTAGAGAAATGTCCCGGCCGAAGGCCGGTTCTTTCAACATTACAGGCTCACTATCGTTCGCCAGGGAAAAAATCGACACATAAATAGCACGAAAGGTCTAAATATTGACTAAGAACTGGGGCGAAAGGTCTTAAAATCGACTAACTAATGGGGCAAACATCTTAACATCTGAAAACTAATGGGGCTAAACATGGGGTTAGAAAGTGGTCCAGAAAACCGGGCCATCCCCCTCCCCCCCTTAAGGAGTATATAGTCATTGTCAAATATCTTCAGATCTATTTATCTCTAGTGGATTTAAGTTGATATAATCGTAGGCTCGGAGGTGAAGACACTAAAAAAAAACGTCATCTAATATTCTGTAAATTATTAAGGGGAGATGGGCCGTTTTTCTGGTCCCCTTTCTTCCTCATGCTTATCCCCATTAGTTTTGAAGTTTTAATACGTTTGCCCCATTAGTTTGTCCATTTTAAGACCTTTCGCCCCATTTCTGTGTCAATATTAAGACCTTTCGTACCCTTTAGGTGTCGTTTTTTTCCTGACGAGCGATAGCGAGCCTGTGTTTGTGGAGGAACCGGCCATCGGCCGTGACATTTTTATACCGAAAAATGTACAAATTGGTCTCGTAGGGGGATCTAATGGATTTTTGTTTTAAAGTTTGATGGAGGTCTAGGGAGGAAACTAAAAAAATAATGACTATATAAATAAATAGACCCCCAAAATAACCACCGTCCCCTTGAACCCATTCCCATATCCTATATGAATTAATGTATGTAAATATGAGGAAGAGAAAACCTACACATTGAGAACAATTATACATTTAACGATACATATATTGTTCTTCTGTAATGCAATTTTGTAATATCTTGGTTATTTGCAGATATGATCACGTATATGTTTATTGGCATAGGTGGTAAGAAACTAGAGAGAGAGAGAGAGTGAGTGAGAGAGAAACCTCTGAATCGTGGTTGTGTTAATATTTGCCCAGTTGCAACAGCCTCCTTCACGTTTCCTAGCTCTCTCTCTCTCTCTCTCTCTCTCTCTCTCTCTCTCTCTCTCTCTCTCTCTCTCTCTCTCCTGATTGTTATTATTGAATTTTATTGTTCTTTCTGCATCAAACAAAATAATGCTTATTTTGCAAGAAAAAATATAAGCCCTTTGAACCTTGAGCAGAGAGAGTTTTTCAAGGAATAGTTAGTATCTGAAAGACTTTATGGTTTATTCCAAGGAAATACTCTTGTTGAAAATAGATAGATTGTATATATATAGTGCAATACTGGTACTCTCAATGCAAAATGTCCAAATTACTGTCTATTGTTGTCTTAAACTGTTCCACCGAAGAACAATTTACAACTTCTGAGGGAAGTTGGTTCCAGGATGTATAGATCTGATATCATTGAAGAAGTTTCCACATAGATTAGTGCTAAATCTCTTCAGCTCCAATTTCCAGCCATGATTGTTTGTTGTATTCCTGCTGAGGGTAAATGTTTTGTTATTATCCACATTGTCAAACCCAATTATTGCAAGACTTTATTGAGTTGACCTCATAGGCTACTTGTTTCCAACGAAGAAAAACCGAGAGCTCTCCACCGGTTCTCGTAGCTCATTCTCCGGTCAATGGAATTAGTTTTGTAGCCGTTTTTGGACTTTTCCGACTCGCTCTTTATTTTTCTTGAATGCTGGAGACCAGAATTGAACAGCATACTATAGGTGGGGCCATATTGAACAGCATACTATAGGTGGGGCCATATTGAACAGCATACTATAGGTGGGGCCATATTGAACAGCATACTATAGGTGGGGCCATATTCGAACGCTACAGAGTGTAAGGACTATCTCCATGTTCATATATTCAAGCTGCTCATTAATATAGCCCAGTAACTCCTGGCCTTACTTCTCTATTTCAGTGCACCGCCTGGAAAACTTTAGGTCACTGCTAATCAGAACATGCAAACGATTTTCCAAGTCAGTTTCTTCAAGAAACTTTCCCAAAAATGAGTAAATTGCCTTGGGATTTGCACTTTTCCAAGTTTAATGGCATCTGTCAAGCCTAAGACTATTCACCCAATCTAATTAGATCCATGTTGTGGGTGTTTAATTCCTTTAGGATTTCTCAAATGTATTCCAAGTTTATTGTCATTTGACAACTTGGATATCACACTCAGGAGGCCAACATCAATATGACAGGGCCCAAGGAAAAATCCCTGTGGAACTCCAGATGTGACAGGAGTCCATTCCAAAGAAACACCATTGATCACATACTGTATTTATGCTGCCTATCTGTTAGCCAACATTCTATCTATTTAGTTCACTGATGGTCAGTGTACATTACTTTTGACATTAGCCTTCAATGAGGAACTTTATTGAAAACATTTTGAAAGTCTATTCAAATAGTTATGTATCTTTATTCGTGTCATAGTCACTTAACATAAAAGTGATTTAAAATTCCAGTAAGTTAGTAAGGCATGGTCGGTGTTGCCTGAATCACTGTTGAGAGTCCATAATTAAGTTTTGGGCTTCCAGGAAGACACTTATCTTGTTTACCAGTAACTTTCTACATGTGTAACTACATTGGATGGTAGGCTAATAGGATGATAATTTTCGGGAAACTCATAATCCTCTTTCTTAAAGATTGGGTTCACATTGACCAGCCTTCAGGACCTCTCCAGTGTCTAATGATTTATTGACAATATCAGCCAAGAAAGATGCCAGAGAGAGAGCAAGAGAGAGTGTAAATGAAAGTAAGTAACCGTGTGTGTGTGAGAGAGTGAGAGTGAGTGAGTGAGTAAGTGTGTGTGTGTGAGTGTGTGTGTGAGTGAGTAAGTGTGTGTGTGAGTAAGTGTGTGTGTGTGTATGTGTGTGTGTAAGAGGAAGAGTGAGGGATGAAAGGAGCAAGAGTAAGGGCGCGCCACGAACATGTTATGTAGTGGGGGAGAGAGAGAGAGAGAGAGTGAGAGTGAGTGTATATATATATATATATATATACTGTATAGTGAAGGAGGGGAGGAAGGAGAGAAGGGGAGGGGTGAAGGAAGCATCTGGGAAACTGTCAGCCTAGACTTGACAAACCACAGAAAGGGAGATAGAACACCTGAGCCCCCTAACTTCACACACACACACACACACACACACACACACACACACACACACACACACACACACACACACACACACACACACACACACACACACACACACACACACACACACACACACACACACACACCACCTTCACCGCAAACACATTCAGAAACACATACGCACACAGAGCCTTCACACACCTCAGAATGGGAGATAAATCACCTAAACCCTCTAATTTCACACCACCCTCACCACACACACACACAGAGGCTACACATACAAACACACATTCATAAACACATACACACAGAGACACATCTCAGAAGGAACTCCTCAGACTTACCTCCCACCACTATACTCTGACTGTTCGAGGCACTTTCTAGTTTTAGTTTAATGTGATTTAGTAGGCCCTTTTTTATGTCAGTTTCCTTTAAGGGGAGATCTCCACTTGAGGGATTTTTTTCTTGACCCCTTTCTCCCTCATGTTTAGCCCCATTGCTTTTGATATTATAAAATGTTTGCCCCATTAGTTTAGCGATTTTAAGAACTTTCACCCCATATTAAGACCTTTCGTGCAATTCAGGTGTCGATTTTATCCTGGCGAGCGGTAGCGAGCCTGTAATTTAAGAGGAACATTTTTCTACTGAAAAATGTACAAATTTATCTTGAAAGGAACTCAAGGGGGTGTAATTTTAAGCTTGATGGAGGTCTAGGGAAAAAACTAAATACCTCCCCTTAAGTAAGTCCTGAAATGTAAAGTTCCATGATATTATCTTTGTTAGATATTTGATCACAAATACAATTGAAATCTATTTAACCATTTCAGACAACGATTTACTTACCTTATTATTACTGCTGCCAGAGGATTGTACTCAGTCTAGAAAGGACCTCTATAAATCAATTAACCGCAGATAACGTCAGCTTACTCTAATTCTGCCTCTTTATTTGTTGATTTCATTAATTGAGTTTAGAGGTGAAGTTGGTTGGTGGAAAAAACCCATAATAATTTATCTATTACCCTATATATTTATAATAACCCTTTATGGACACTATTCAGAATATATATTTACTTGCTACAGCGAAAAGTAACACCTGGAGTTATCAAGCTTTCGAGTGTCTTCTCAAATAACTTTTAGAGCAAAGATAGGTTATATAATATTTCGAAAAGTACCATTAACCCATTGAGTACCAGGGACGTCCTTTTCATTATATTCTGGCAACTATTAGACGATATTATTCAGCTTATGAAGGACCTCTAGTAATAATAAGGCTTCAAACTAGCTCAATTAACCCGTTTAACTACCACAGATCCTTCTTAAGCTGTATAATATCGTCTAAATAATAAGCTCGAATAAAATATAACCCACGTCGCTGGTATTCAAAGGGTTAATGCTTAAATTATTTTGTATTTCCTTCTTGCATAAAATGACATTAGACGATTGCTTTCCAACTTAAGTAATATGTTTCATCAGCAAGGGGTTAAAGAATTACCCTGACTAACTAACTCCATGAGAACCAAGATATTTTGTTTCCTGGAGTTCTGACTAACATTAATCGATTATACTTTGCTTAAGGGGAGGTCTTTAGTGTGTTCCCTAGACCTCCATCAAACTTATAAATACACCCCCTAGACCCCCTTTGAATTTGTTGTTTTACATTTTTCGGTAGCCAAATGTTCAGGGCGAAGGCCGGTTCCTCTTAAATTAGAGGCTCGATAAATTAATTATCGCTCGCCGGGAAAAAAAAATCGACACCCAAATGGCACGAAAGGTCTTAAAAGTTATAGGAGCTGTCGTGGTATAACGGGCTAAGGCTCTAGCGCTATGTTGGTGACGACTAGCCGCGTGGGTTCGAATCTCGGCTATGCTACGACAGTTTCCAGTGCTATATAGCCTTCGTGGCTTAGTGCTGTAGAATTAATTACAGTTGGGGATATCCCCCAGATGAAATTAATTCATAAGGTTATTATTCAACCTTAAAAGTTATAGAAATGGGGCGAAAGTTCTTATAATCACCAAACTGTCGGGGCGAACGTCTTACAATCTCAAATGCAATGGGGCTTAACATGAGGGAGAAAGGGGAGATAGATAGAGAGAGAGAGAGAGAGAGAGAGAGCAGAGGAACGTTTGTGTGTGTGTGTGTTTGGAGGTAATGTACTATCGCAGTTTTAATGCTGATAAATGTTCAAACCTCGGACAATTTCAGGGGACCACCGAAATATAAATATCCAGTAAATGTATGTATCAACATTAATGACCGCTAGTGTACATACCTGTGGTGCGTGGGTTAAGTGTGTGTGTGTTACTCAGTTACTCAGTTACTTGTTCATCAAGGGGAATCCACGCAATGCGAGCTAAGCTCAATATTATCGCGCCTCCTTAACTGGGAATGTATTGCGTGAAATGCATGTTAAGTGTTTTATGTACTGTTGGAATGGCTGTGGATGTGTGTGTAGTCTGTATTTTAGCCAATTGGCGACATCGGAAACGAAGGCTTAGGGTGGATCTGTATGGTACCATTCTCACTATAGACGGTACCGTCTCGCCCGAAGGCTTAGGTAGCCATCAGCTTAGGTGAACCATATGATACCCATCTCGCCTTGTACCATTTTTGCCAACCCCAGATGGGACGTCACAACGTCGTCCACTTATTCCAGGTACCTATTTACAGCTAGGTGAACTGAGGCTAACACATGAAAGGAGACAAGCCCAATTTGTCTCTGCCCGGCCGGGGATTGAACCCCCGACCCCTCGTGACCTACTAGGCTACGGGCTGTGTGTGTGTGTGTGTGTGTGTGTGTGTGTGTGTGTGTGAGAGAGAGAGAAAGCTGTATGGATGTAGGATAATTATGTTTGAAGTTCATGTGCGTGTGAGTGTGTATATGTCTGAGTGTGTGTGCCGAGTATATACAGTATGTGTGCATCTCCCTCTCCCTATGCACCATATACCAAAACATCATCATATATTATGTGCTTGTTGTTGGTCTGCTGTTGTTGAAGGTGAAGCTATAGAGAGGCTGCTTGGTTAGGATCCACCAAGGCCCTCTACAGCATAACAAGCATCCTCATTAGCGGCTGTGTGATCTTGTTATGATGGGGTTGATAGTCGTGTGGTGTTGTGAGCTCGGTAATGTTGGTGTTGGTAGTGGTGTTGATTGTTGGTGTAATGGTAGTGGGGTTGATGTAGTGATTATTGGTGTAGTGGTGGTGATTGTAGTGAGGTTGTGGTATTTATAGGGTGGTGTTAGGATTGTTTGTTTATGTCTCCAAGCTCGGGATTGTAGGAATTCCAGATACCTGCAACTCAGGTACCGGTATCGAATGAAGCTTTTGAGATTTTGGTTGCTTCATTCTATGTTGCCACACTAGATGATGAACATCATATTTAGACGCGCCACACAGATAATGCCTGAGGAATGATGCTACAATGTCGTCACAGTATCCTCGAACGAGCTGTATTGGGTGTGAAAGGGATCTGCCTTGTGTGGGCCAATCGGCTCTCTGCAGACTCCCGTTTTTCTTATGTTTTTATGTTCTTAATATGGCTGGACATGTTCTATGTTGCGTGTTGAGACAATGTAGGTGGTATTTTCACAACGTGTCAGTATAGCCAAAATGTTGTAGAACTGCAGGAACATTGGGATCACCTCAGAAAACCCCTGCGGCTTGGCGAAGACTTGAACCCAGGAACATTTGGTCTGCAGTGGGTGACACTATCCACTCTGCTGTCTCCCCCCTTTTGTTGTGGTAGTGTTGGTGATGGTGCTGCCCTGTTATTGAAGGTGGAGATATAGAGAGGCAACTTGGTCAGGATCCAGCCAGCCTCTGGTTATTATGGTACTGCTGTGGTGTTGGTGGTGATGGAGTTGTTGTGGGTGTTTTGATGTGGTTATTATAGCGTTGGTGGTGGTATCGTAATATTAGTGTTATTATGATGGTGGTATGGTTTGTGGTGTTGGTGTTGATGGTTGGGTTGTTGTGGTTCTGTTGTTGGTGTAGTGGTAGTGGTATTTTTCTGTTGTTGGTGGTTGTTGTGGTTCTGTTGTTGGTAGTGGTGTAGTGATATTGTTCTGTTGGTAGTGGTGTAGTGTGAGTGATGTTGATGTTGATCGTGTTGTTGTGGTTCTGATTTTAATAGTGGTGTGGTTGTGGTGTTGATATTGTTTACGTGATGTCGATGGTTGGGTTGTTGTGGTTCTGTTGTTGGTAGTGGTGTAGTGGTAGTGGTATTGTTCTGTTGGTAGTGGTGTAGTGTTAGTGATGTTGATGTTGATCGTGTTGTGGTTCTGTTTTTGATAATGGTGTGGTTGTGGTGTTGATATTGTTTACGTGATGTCGATGGTTGGGTTGTTGTGGTTCTGTTGTTGGTAGTGGTGTAATGTTAGTGTTGGTGGTGAGATTGTTGCTATCCTGTTGGTGATGTTAGAGGTGTAGAGAGGCAGCTTGGTCAGGATCCACCAAGTAGACTATAACAAGCACTTTCATCTGGTTATTATGACGTCGGTGGTAAAGATGTTATTTTTTGTTGTTTTTTGTTTTTCTTCCCTAAGCTGGCGAGACATTAGCTTGTCCTTATATAAATTATTTGGCTACTACAATGTTTCTATAACCAAATGTATTAATTATGAATACGTTGCAATAATATGAAGCAGGGACATGGTAGTTCCATGTTTCATTAGTTAGCGATAAATCAGCTGCTAAAGGACTACAATTTCCTCCATGTTTAAACAAATTTATTTAGTGATACCGGTGGTTTGATGATGTTGCTAATATTGTTATGCAGTATTAACCCTTTCAGTACCAATGCCGTACGTTTAACTTTATTATGGCTACTATTAGGTGATTTTATTCAGTTTCCAAACGTCCTCCAGCATTTAACTGGCTACCTTTTTTACTACCCGGTACCACAGATCCTTCTTAAACTGCACACAATCTTATACATATAGCTAGAATAAAAATAAAAATACGTCGCCGGTACAGAAGGGATTAATAGTGGTGTTTGAAGGGTGTATGTGTCTGGTTTATGTGTTTGTGTGTGTGAGATTGATTGATGTGGTTCATGCGTATTTGGCTTATCTGTGCGTTTGTGTGCCTGTGATTTATGTGTGTTTGGCATGTGTGTGTGTGTGTGTGTGTCCTCCCTCTCATTGTTCACTGTGTTCGTGTTGTTGTGACTTAGTGTTGGTTCTGTTTATTGTATTATTGGGTTTGATAATAGCACTGGTGATTTGATGTTGTCGTTGTTTTTTTTGTTTTTTTGTAATTCCCCGAACTGTCTGACCGAACAGTCCCGAGTCCGGTAGACCGTAGCCGCTTCAGATGCCCGGGCCCCAGATGATATCTGTCTCTGAGAGGGAGGGCAGCGGGGGAAGGAATCATCGGCCCATGAGCTTGCACCCCTGGACCAATGCCCCCACCCTCCGCAGCCACCCATTCGGGGGATCTTGCTAGCACCTAGAAGGAAAAGTAGTACCGGTACAGTACAAGAGCTAGATATAAACGGCTAAGGTTGGGTAGAGGATGCTAAGCCTCATTCTGAATAGGACCAGCACTCACCCTGTGATGTTGTTGTTGTTGTTGTTGTTGGTGGTGGTGTTATGTTAGTGGTGGAGTCGCCGTGTTGACAATAATGGTGGTGCTGTGGTGTTGATTGTGTTTGTGGTGGTGAGTGATGATAATTCTGTTTGTATCATACATGCTAATATTACGTGTGTGTGTGTGTGTTTTCTTGTAATGTATGAGGCTGTTGTTTATTCTTGCTGTTTTGGATCATGATGTATGTTGCTTTGTTGATGTTATTGGTTGTGGATGTTGCGATTGCGCTTACTGTTTGCTGTAATGTCTTTGCGCTTATAATGTATGTTTTTCTTTGATACCGTATGTTAATTTGGATCATGATTTATGTTGCCTTTGTTGTTGTTGGTTGTGCTCCTGTTGTTATCTTGTCTGTTTGTTTGTTTTTTGGAATGACAGTCCTAGACAAGCTGTTTAGTCATTCTTGTCAGCTCTTCTACAATAAATACTTTTTGTATGGCTGTGTGTGTATTTGTCGGTGTTGTTTTGGTTAATATGGTGGCTGTTCTTGTGGTGTGTGTGTGTGTGTGTTTTTTTTGTTTTTTTTCCCTGGAGGAGTATGACGTGTGCTGCCAGTTTATTTTGGCCATTATTAGACGGTTTTATTCTGTTTAGTAAAGACCTCTAGGAATCTAAGGGGTCAAAACTAACTCAGTTATACCTCCCGACTCCCACAGATCCTTCATAAGCTGAATATAATCGTCTGATGATAGCCAAAATAAACTGGTAAAACGCGTCATAATTCTCAAGGGGCTAAATTTATCAATATTGTTCTGGGTACTTTGCGATTTTGGTTAAAGTTATTTTTCTGGGTAACAGGATATTTTTCTTAACCCTTTCCAAGATATGATGACGCATTTCTTATCTGTTTTCTGCCTATTATTATATAATTTTCTTCAGATTAGGAAGGGTATATGGAAGTCAGAGGGTTAATTGAGATAGTCTTTACCCTTTTAATTACCACAGATCCCTCCTAAGCTGTATATAATCGTCTAATGATAGCCATAATAAACTGTCCAAACGCCTCATGCTCTTCCAAGAGTTAGTACTGTCATCGTTACTGCTGTTGTTGCTTTGTATTAGTTATTGGTGTTGTGCTGGTTGTCATGGCTACCTGGGGTGTGGTTATTATTATTTTGGTTACTATAGTCTGTTTATTTTCAGATGAGGAAACTCAAAAAAAAAAAAAAAAAAAAAAAAAAACACACACACACACAAGCTCTACCCCCTTAATTTGCTAGCCAGCGGACCAGTGTTGACAATGAATATTATCCCCTTCTGTACCGGTGACCTCCTTTTCACTATTAAATGATTTTATTCAGCTTTGGAAAGACGTCTACCGATGAAAAGCTACAGACTAACTCAATTAATCCTCTTAGGTACCGTATGCCCTTCCTAAACTACATAAAACCGTCTAAATGTAGCTGAAATCAAGTAAACAAAAAAAAAAAAATCACCGGTACAGAAGGGGTTAAGGGACAACTCGCTCATAAAATCTGGTGTTAGGTTTACAAAATGGCGTCATGGTGAGAAATTGGCCGGCATCCGCATACCGAGGGGTCTGCGGCATATAGCGAAAATGAGTGTTGACGAAGTTGTGCCTTAAGGGGAAGTATTTGATGTTGTTTTCTGAACCTCCTTCTCCTTCATGTTTAGCCCCACTATTTATGAGATTTTAAGAAGTTTGCTCCATTAGTTTGGTCATTTTAAGACCTTTCACACCATTTCTTTGTCAATATTCAGACCTTTCGTGCAATTTAGGTGTCGATTTTCATCCTGGCGAGCAGAGGCGAGCCATTAATATAGTAGTAATCGGCCTTCAGATGGGAACATTTCTCTATCGAAAAATTGACAAATATATCTTGACTGGGGGTCTTGGGGGCGATATTGTAAGCTTGATGGAGGTCTAGGGAGGAAACTTAAAAAATAATAATATAAAGATTATTAATTGAGCAAGTAAATACGCCCATCTCCCCTTAACTTGTGGTTTAACTTTGTCTCCGGCCACCTTAACTACTATCGCCATGCTAGAACAAGGGCATGTATTTATTACTTAGCGCCCCCCCCCCCCCCCCCCACCCTTCTCTCTCTCTCTCTCTATATATATATATATATATATACCGGTATATATATATTTTTTGTTCTCTCTCTCCCCGTCTGTACTGTCGATGTCCATTTTATTTTATTCTGAATTATCATATATCGATGTTATTCAGTTTGGGAAGGACCTGTGGTAATTATATGGCTTTGAACTATCTCAATCCACCCTTTTAACTACCAAGGATTCTTCCTAAGCTGCATAAAATCGTCCTACTATAGCTAGAATAAAATATAACAGACGTCGTTGGTACTGAAAGGGTTAAACAGTTATTTACTCCCTCTTTCCAGTACACTGACAAAACCATACAATATCAAAGAGAAGGAGAGAAGCCTATATAAGGGTGCTTCAGTAGGAGGGGAAAGGGCTAAACAATTAAATATCATTGCTTGAAATTTTAGTGGCCAGAGAACTGGAGTTATTCTTTAATGCCGACCCTGTCCAGGTATATAATTAGTCTCTTTATGATCGAGAGAGAGAGAGAGAGAGCGCGCGCGCGCGCCTCGTTTCCTTGTGTTCCCCCGTTTCCGAGGCTGCAGCTATCTCACCGTAATATTATACAAGAGCCCAGGCTCTGGAATTCTGTTCCACCGTGTTTGTATTGTCTCGCCTATACCCGGCTTGAGAGAGTTACAGTGCTATGTAGCCTTCACAGTAAGTGCACACACTTGGCAGAATCTAGTAGGCTATCTGGCCACAATTCTAGAAACACCTACCTACTAATTGTTCTTGTTGTTCTTGTGCTTGATCTATTGGACGGTCATATATATATATACCGGTATATATATATATATATATATATATATATATATATATATATATATATATATATATATATATATATATACATACATACTCCATGCCCCTATCACAATTAGATTACTTGAAGAGGCCCTCGATGAAATCTGGAAACCATGTTGTCTTGGAACTGTATAGGGCAGTAAGATGGATATACATGAAGAATGAAGAGATGTGATGATCTAACGGGAAGGCTACAATGGGCAAGGTGATGCGGCGACTTGATTAGAGAGGCTAAGATGAAGCAATAAGCCCCACCCCAAGGCAGAGGAAACTCGAGACACCAACAGAAAGGTGAGACTCCTAAGGGAAACCTCAAAGTAAACCAAGAAGTTGCTGGGCCAAGAACCTACGAAGCTGGAAACAGGTCCTCCTAATAGTCCGGGAGCCATGGTGTTGAATCTGGTTTTGCCGGGTAGTAATGATTTAGCTGCTGATACCTGTAGCTTTGGGGTACCTCTTCAAAGTACAGGAGGGTGCCCGGTGATATCCCTTGAGTATTCTCAAGATATTGCCTATTGGGGAGATTGTAGACACCAATCGAGCAGGGCAATACCCAGAGAGAGCCTCATAGGCATGTGATAAAGTGCTGGAACTCCTGTTTCATTTGTCAGGCTTCCCTCAGTGTTTCTGTTTGTGTGTTACCTACACAGAGAGTAATCCAACTAGCCTTCACAAACACCTCTTTTTATCCATTTCACTACATTAAACAAGCACACCACTCTTCTTTCCAAAACTATACCTAAAAAAAAAAAAATATATAATTTGGCTCTCTCAATAATTCAACTTTGGGGGAGACACTTGCTACAGCCAGTTTTGCTTGTTTTCTCTTTCATACAATAATAACTCCTTTAAGCTATGCCCGAAGCGCCAACATCCCAGAAAATTAGGGAAGTGTGAGATTTCATGCGAAATAATTAAGTGCATCAAATGTTTTCTCCAATGTTTATTCATATGCAGTAGGAGGCAGTGAGTGCCATTTATTTGATTCCAACAAATCAATGAAAACAGAAACGCAATTTTGTTTCCACTTCATGTCAAATTAGCCGAGGTACCCACATGCGGGTTAAAAAATAGTCCCCAGATCCTGAGAGGGCCGTAATATAATAAAATGAATCTACGGGGATAATACACTATATGACACCGATCTTTTTTGTATAGTTTTAAACAATAACATAATAATGATAATAATAATGATAATATAAGAATTTTATTTTAAATACAATAATAAAACTAATTTAGGACGCCCTGAGTGCTCCAACTAAGTCTCATCTCCACACTCCCAAGGGTTTGGGGGCTAGAGGTACACAGATAAGTAAACCTACGAAACAACTTCATATAAATAGTTGAAGATGGCATTGGTGAGAATGTTTACAGTTTTTACGGGGGTTACTTTATTAACGTCTTGAAAAAAGGCACCCGTCATTCAGTATTGTTTATAAAAAATACATCAACTTTGAACACATAAATCCAAATGTTTTGTAGAATAAGGTACACGACTCTTCGCTGAGGTTTTTGCCCTAATTTTCCGCCCAATTGCCTGACTTACCGTTTTTCTTTTGATCTCCCCCCCCCCCCCCTTTCCTCTCCCGTTCTCTCTCACACTCTCACACACTCTCTCTCTCTCTCTCTCTCTCTTTCATATACACACACTCACACCCATTGTTCTTTCCCAAAACCCTACATACTCCTAATGTTTTTTTCTGCTGTATTATTTCTTCTTATTTTCCCTTAACCCCTTTTCTCTGGTTCCTCCTTGTTCTTTCCTTATATCTCTCCCCCTAATTAATTATCAGTTTTACCTCCATTTCCTCCCCTCTTATACTCCTGCTTTACCTCCCTCTCCTCCTTCCCCCCACCTATCCTCCTGCTCTACCTCCATCTCCTCCCCCTCTTATACTCCTGCTTTACCTCCCTCCTCCCCCCCCCCCATATCCTCCTGCTCTTCCCCCTCTTATACTCCTGCTTTACCTCCCTCTCCTCCCCCCCCCATCCTCCTGCTCTACCTCCCCCTGCCCACTATCCTCCTGTTTTACCTCCATCTCCTCCTTCCCCCCACCTATCCTCCCACCTATCCTCCTGCTCTATATCCATCTCCTCCCCCTCCCCACTATCCTCCTGCTTTACCTCCCTCTCCTCCCCCCCCCCCCATATCCTCCTGCTCTACCTCTCCCCTGCCCACTATCCTCCTGTTTTACCTCCATCTCCTCCTTCCCCCCACCTATCCTCCTGCTCTATATCCATCTCCTCCCCCTCCCCACTATCCTCCTGCTTTACCTCCCTCTCCTCCCCCCCCCACCCCCCTTATCCTCATGCTTTACCTCCATCTCCTCCTTCCCCACTCCTCCTCCTCCTTTACCTACCTCTCCTCCTCCCTCCCTCATCCTCCACCTTTACCTCCCTCTCCCCTTCCTCCTCTCCCTCCCCCTATTCTCCTGCTTTACCTCCCTCTTACTTTTTCTTACGTCTTGTTTCTCCTTCCCCAGCTACCTCGTCTTCCTCCCTTTTCTCCTTCTTTCTTCTTCTTCTCCCTCTCTTTTCCTCCTCTTCTTCCTCGCCTTCTCCCACTCTTCCTCCTTCTTCTTCCTCTCCCTTTCTCATCTTATTCCTCTCTTACTCCCCCTCTTCCTTCTGCTTTCTCCTCCACCTCCACCCTATCCCCATCCTCCCTCCTTCATCTTTGTCACCAACTGCTATTTTTCTCCACTACTCCTCTTCCCCTTCTCCTCCTCCTCTCTCCTCTTCCTAAGTTTTCGTCAGATTTCCTCTACCCCTCCTTCGTCTTCTTCTCTTGCTACCCTTTCGTCAGTTTTCCCTCCTCCCCCTCGTCCTACCCTTACTTCCGCCTCCCTCCTTCATTATTTCTTCTTCCTCCTCCTTCACCCTACTTCATCATCAACATCCTCCTCTGCCTCCTACCCCCCCCCCCCCCACCCCCTTCCCCCAAGACCCAAGTCACCAACCTAACAAGCTAACAGTCTAACAAGCCAATACCCAATTTGTTAAGACTACAGCGACACACACACACACACACACACACACACACACACACACCACACACACACACTCAGATGCACAAATAGATATACCGGTACTGTAGCGACATGTGGATATGTAGATAGCGTACTACAGAAAAATACACATACAGACACATACAGATAGGTACATTAAGGGGAGGTTTCCACTCGAGGGATTTTTTTTTCGAACTTCCTTCTCCCTCATGTTTAGCCCCATTGATTTTGAGATTTTAAGACGTTTGCCCCATTAGTTTGGCGATTTTAATAACTTTCGACCCATTTCTGTCAATTTTAAGACTTTTCGTGCCATTTAGGTGTCGAATTTTTCCTGGCGAGCGATAGCGAGCCTGTAACTTAAGAGGAATCGGCCTTCGGCCGGGACATTTTTCTACCGAAAAATGTACATATTTATCTTGAAAGGGGGTCCAAGGGGTGTAATTTTAAGCTTGATGGAGGTCTAAGACACACACTAGAAACCTCCCCTTAATGGATATGGCTACATATAGATAGGTCTAGATTGCTTTTTATATAAGCGTAAAGGTGTCCATTATATTAAAGATGCATCCACATCATGATGCACAGTATTTAATATCATTAAGTGGGGAGATTGTAGACACCAATCGAGAAGCTCATTACTCAGGGGAGGCCTCTTTGGCTTGTGATAAGAAGTGGCTGGAACTCCTGTTTACACCTATTAATTGCACTCCATTAAACAAGCACACCATACTTTTTTCTAATACACACACACACACACACACACACACACATTCACACACTATATATATATATATCGTGTAGTAATACAAATCAAATAAACACATAACAACCATATACTAGCGACTATCACTATTATCTTTGAGGGGGAGACACTTGTTACAAACAGCTTTGCCTTTTTTCTCCTTCATACGTGCATTTTACTGCATCCTAACCCAACCTTACTCTCTTAAGGGGGGATGGGCCGGTTTTCTGGACCACTTTCTCCCTCATGTTTAGCCCCATTAGTTTCCAGATGTTAAGATGTTTGCCCCATGAGTTAGTCGATTTTAAGACCTTTCGCCCCATTTCTTCGTCAATATTTAGACCTTTCGTGCTATTTAGGTGTCAATTTTTTCCCTGGCGAACGATAGTGAGCCTGTAATGTTGGAAGAATCGGCCTTCGGCCGGGACATTTTTCTACCGAAAAATGTACAAATTAATCTAGAAGGGGGATCTAATGGATGTTTTTTTTAAATTTTGATAGAGGTCTAGGGAGGAAACTAGAAAAATAATGAATAGGCCTACATGCAAAAATCGGCCAAAAAGTGAACCATCCCCCCTTAACCCTAACACAATGTATAATGTCCTCACTAGACCTAACCCAACCTAAGTTAATGTCCTCACTAGACCTAACCCAACCTAAGTTAATGTCCTCACTAGACCTAACCCAACCTAAGTTAAT
>JBAKBP010020579.1:32500-42308 GCA_037953745.1 Lithodes maja | reverse complement strand
ATGCAACTTAGGAAGGATCTGTGGTAGTTAAGAAGGTTAGTAGAGATAGTTGGAAGCCTAATTATAGCTAAATGTCCTTCCTGAGCTGAATAAAATCGTCTTGTAGTTGCCAGAATATGATGCAAGGGACATCCCTGGTACTGTATGGGTTAATACGGCCTAAGCTATTACAACCCATACGAAGAAAGCACCTAATGACACTAATATTTTTGTCCTTACAACATCCAATATCATTCAATCCCTCCAATCTAATATAGTTAATAGCTCCACTTTTGATATAATTGAAGTTTGGATGACTAATGATTATAAAATTCTTCTTCAATCTAGGACTATTCCTCATCCCCCCCCCCCCCCCCTAATCACCTAGGACATCTGTGAACAGAAATCCATGGGCGAAAAAAAACATAAATTAAATCTTTTCAAAATAGGAACTTTGATACCAACTTGTTCCTAGGGAAATCCTGAAATCAAGGATTTGTAATATGAACTACGTTAAATACATTTATTAACATAAACGAGTCAATGTATATTTTAATTTGCAATAAAGCAGAACACAACAACTTACCTGTAAAAGCCAAGACGGAACACTGTTTAATATATTAAACTGAATATAATTAAAATAAAATTAACGATTCAGTAAAAATATTCGGTCAGTGGGCATAAATTCTTCACTATCGTTCACTAGGCAGTAATACCTACTTGTCATGATAGCTTAATGCATAGTGCGCGGAATTTCGATGTGAGTATCCTGGGTTCGAATCCTCGGAGTGCCACATGTATCTGTTGATTTCATTAATTGAGTTTAAATGTGAAGTTGGTTGGTGTAAAAAACATAAATATTTATATAAGTTATTTGTGGAGACTTGTCAACCACTGAATGACACCATGACATTCATGGTAGGCAAAAGGCACAGGTTTGTCAGCGGATATTATAGTTTAAGGGGAGATTTCCACTTGAGGGACTTTTTTCTTGACCCCTTTCTCCCTCATGTCTAGCCCCATTGCTTTTGAAATTTTAAGAGGTTTGCCCCATTAGTTTGGTGATTTTAGCAATTTCCGCCCCATTCTGTCAATTTTAAGACCTTTCGTGCCATTTAGGTGTCGATTTTATCCTGGCGAGCGACAGCGAGCCTGTAATTTAATAGTAATCGGCCTTCGGCCGAGAAATTTTTCTACCGAAAAATGTACAAATTTATCATGAAAGGGGGTCAAGGGGTGACATTTTAAGATTGCTGGAGGAGTAGGAAAGAAACTAAAAACCTCCCCTTAAGAGGGTAATGGTTATTTGTTGTCTATTTATAAAAATATGTATTTTTTCAATTTAAATTTACTCGCTAGATCTCCATCAAGTTTAAACAAAAAAGGCTCGCTATCACTCGCCAGGAAAAAATCAACACCTAAATGAGACGAAAGGTCTTTATATTGACAAAAAAATGGGGCCTAAGGTCTTCAAATCACCAAACTAATGGAACGAACGTCTTAAAATCTCCCAGCGAATGGAACTAACCAGGAGGGAGAAAAAGCGACTACCTCCCCCTTAACCCCTTCTGTACCGTCTTGTATATTTTCGTTCAGCTACATTTAGACGATTTTATGAAGCTATAGAGGGATATAGGGTAGCACAAGGGAGTGAGATAGTCTGTAGCATTTTAAATGGTAGACGCCCTTCCTAAGCTGAATACAATCGTCTACTAGTGGCCGGAATATAATGAAACAAAACTCGACGGTACAACAGGGGTTAAGGGGGGTCACCTGATTTTTTTTCTCTTTCTCTCCTTTTCTCTCTTTCCCTGGCTTGTATCCATTCGGCCCCATTCAGCCAACTGTTTTAAGACGTTTATCCCCATCCAGGTGTCGATATCTTCCTGGCGAGCTATAGCGAGCCAGCATTGTATGGAGAAATCCGGCTTCGCCGGAGAGATTTTTCTATCGAAAAATTTACAAATTTAGCTTGCTGTCAAAACAAAACAAATATATATGCTGGCTCGCTACCGCTCACTAGGAAAATATTGACACCTGGATGGGGGTAAATGTCTTAAAACAGTTGGCTGAATGGGGCCGAATGGATACAAGCCAGAGAAAGAGAGAAAAGGAGATAAAGATAAAAAAAAAAAAAACGGCGACCCCCCTTAACACTAATTAATTCTTGATGTGCGTTTCCTTCTCACGACAAAACAATGACTACACAACAAAATAGTTAGACTCTGCATATTGCGAACAACAAGCCATAGGTACATGGTTGAAGTTCGATGGAAATAATCTGTTGTTGTATACTGTGCCACCTTTAGACGAATGTATATGTAACACACAGAACATATGAATGAAGCGTAATATACAGTATATACACAACACAATCATTTTATATATAAATCAATAAGTAATAATGTATCTAGCAAGAATACATATCTACAAATTAAATACTTTCCTCATGCACAGGTTAGGTGTCAATAATTAATATCATATCTAGCAAGGAAACATGTCTATAAATAAATTAATGTCCTTATGTACAGGTAAAGTATCCATAATTAATAATATATCTAGCAAGGAAACATATCTATAAATCAAATACGGTACTTTCCTAATGTACAAGTAAGGTAAAAGATCATTAGTGGAATGCTTATTTTAATCCTTCAAGTTGTTGGGTTAATTTAACGATATTGTTTTTAATCAAACTAATTTCATACCTTCAGAGAATATCCAGTACAACTTCGAGCGAACCTCGCTCTACCCGAAGTAATATATACAGTATATATATGTCATGCTAGGCTAAGACATCCATTTTTATTTGATTAACAGACCTTCAAAGAGGAACCAACATTTTTGGGAATACATGGTGTACAAGTCAGCGAATATAATTGACAACAAATGACTATAGTCCATTAATTTTAGGTAAAGCAGAGTTTGTGACTTAACTCTATATGTAAAACAAAAGGACTAGAGTAAACTAGCTAATATGTCCTCCATTTGGAAAGAGTCAGCCAGGAAATAGGTGTAGAAATGTACAGCCCTCTCTGACTTACACATAGCATAGAGGTCACGATGTCTGGCCTAGTTATAATATTATTTTTATTAATCTCACCACCACACCCCCAATGAAATTAATTAAAGTATATATGATCCACCGGGATTCGAACCCGGGTTATCACACACATATTTTTGCCACCTTAACCATTACACCACCAGGACGGTGGTGTGTTAGTAAATGCACTACTGTACAGCCGAAAGACATGAGGTTAAGGGGAGGCAGACCGTTTTTCTGGACCCCCTTCTCCCTAATGTTTAGCCCCACTAGTTTTGAGATTATATGACGTTCGGCCCAATAGTTTGGCGATTTTAACACCTTTCGCCCAATTTTGTTGTCAATTTTAAGACCTTTCGTACCATTTAGGTGTCGATTATTTCCTGGCGAGCGAAAGCGAGCCTGCAATTTTAAGAGGAACCGGCCTTCGGCCGGGACATTTTTCTACCGAAAAATGTACAAATTTATCTTGAAGGGAGGTCTAGGGGGTGTTTTTCTAAGCTTGATGGAAATCTAGGGAGGAAACTAAACAAATATATGAATAAATGAATTAATAGACCAAACAAACGGCCAGTCTCCCCTTAACTGGTAAGTTCCGTAGCTTAGAAGGGAGTCAATGGATTTACGTACAGATAAAACAAAAAAACAGCATATAAAACATCCGTGTCATGAAATACTGTGTTGGTAGAAGTTTAGGTTTGTTTATTTTGCAAGTTTTACATTATACACACGATAAAGTAACAGAGAAGAAAGTGAACAGATAGTCAGACTAAGAAACATTGTATACGCAATAGTTTAACTGGGTAGCCGGTAAGAGACGTAATTAACAAATAGAAAATCGATTATATAATGGAGTTCAACAGGTAAGCTCATATCCGACGAGCTACCTGTAACACATGGCGCGGGACTTCAACGCTGCCGGTACTATCGCCACCACCACCACCCACGCCGCCGCCGCCTTCCGATAAACAAACGGTAAACACGCACTCCGCTCCCGTTCCCTGTCGCTCCACCGCCGTTCCCATCCGTCCCGCTGTTCCGTACCGCCGTTCCCACTCGTTCCACAGTTCCCACCCGTTCCGCTGTTCCCACCCGTTCCCTGTTCCCTACTGCAGTTCCCACCCTTTCCGCTGTTCAGTACCGCAGTTCCCACCCGTTCCGCTGTTCCGTACCGCCGCCGCCACGATACTCCCCGATACGTTCGCGTTCTCTTACCCGGGAATCTGTGAATATAGGGCTAGAGCAAATGGTGTGTAAATATTCACACCTATCCCTGGTTGACCCTTCCCAAATGTTCGGGAAGGCGGTAAGGTCGAGCAAATATATCTGACCTCTGTAACTCACAGATGACTAGAGTAATCGATCTAACATTTCTATCATTTGGGAAGAGTCGGCTAGGGATTAGGTGTGCATATTTACAGCCAATTTGTTTTAGCCTTTTTTTAGTTACAGTGAGTGGGAGTCACGATTTCTGGCCTATCTATTTGGAACAGAGTATAGCAACCACTTTTAACCCTTTCACGCATTTATGACGCAGAGGTTGCCAGATTAGCAATAAGATATAAAGTTCTCTCACTCTTATAATTACCTCTCCAAAATTAGTTTCTGCCCACAGCTAACTGAAAGACAACTGCAGAGGTTGAAGTAACTATGTTCCTGCATTAGGCCGAGAAATTTTTCTACCGAAAAATGTACACATTAATCTTGAAGGGGGGTCTAGGGGGTGTTTTTCTAAGCTTGATGGAGGTCTAGGAAGGAAACTAAAGATATATATGAATAAATTAATTAATATACCAAACAAACGGCCAGTCTCCCCTTAACCTTAACCACCATTACGTAATTTTCACCATATTCTGTTTTTTTTTTTTTTTTTTTTTTTTTCTATATTCCAACTTACTTCCTCTCGGGCATAGGCTGAGAGCCTTAACATTCACCGTTTTACAATGAACAGTGAAGCCCGTGAGGTCTTGTTCCAGTCTAGGGAGTGAGACATGTGAAGCACGTAGAGTACAACGAGCACCTGCCATCTTGCCTTCACATGAAGCATGGTGCTCACTCATGGACCGAAACGACCCCATCTCTGAAGCCATCTCGTTCCCGTGCTTCACTGTCTCACCCCCTACACTCGGACTCTCACACTTACACACACACAACGCCACCTGTTGAGCAGATAACTCACCAGGCATTGCACCCCTATAGCATATTTTGAATATGGGAATATTCATACACTGCTATTTAATCAGGGAACAATGAGGGTATTTGATTGACGTTTCGGTGGGCTTGTGGTAATGCACTGATAACCATTAGACGACTTTTTATTAGTATATTATCTACCTTTATGACGCAAATGGGTAAATACGATCTCAATAAACCCTCTTAATAACATAGATCCTTCTTAAACTGCATGAAATAATCTAATTTGAGCGAGAATCAAAGAAAAAGGGCGTCATGGTGCTGAAGGGGTTAACGTTCCTTTCTCTAGATAGAAAAAAAATCAAGGTTTTCAGCACTTGATTTTGGCTGTACGGTTTTATTTGATAGTTTAACTACAAGCTTAACCCCTTCAGCACGATGACGTCATTTGGCCTTTTATTCTTTGCTAAAGTTCGACGATTTAAGGCAGTTTAAGAAGGACCTATGTTATTGAGAGGGTATATTGAGAGGGTATATTGAGAGGGTATATTGAGAGGGTATATTGAGAGGGTATATTGAGAGGGTATATTGAGAGGGTATATTGAGAGGGTATATTGAGAGGGTATATTGAGAGGGTATATTGAGACCCCTTTGAATTCTAGAGGTTGATTATTATAAGCTAAAACATGTGTTTAACGGTAACAAGATACAAATTACGTCATCGTGTTGAAGGGGTTAAGGGGAGGCAGATCGTTTTTACAGACCCCCTTCTCCCTAATGTTTAGCCCCACTAGTTTTGAGATCATAAGACGTTCGGGCCCATTAGTTTGGCGATTTTAACATCTTTCGCCCCATTTCGTTGTCAATTTTAAGGCCTTTCTTGCAATTTAGGTGTCGATTATTTCCTGGCGAACGATAGCGAGCCTGCAATTTTAAGAGGAACCGGCCTTCGGCCGGGAAATTTTTCTACCGAAAAATTACAAATTTATCTTGAAGGGGGGTTTTGGGTTTTTTTTTCTAAGCCTGATGGAGGTCTAGGGAGGAAGCTAAACAAATATATGAATACATGAATATAATAGACCAAACAAACGGTCAGTCTCCCCTTAATGGGAAATTGCGTCAAGTATATAATATATAACACGCAAACCAATTTCATTGTATGATCAAAGACGTAATGCAAATGTACCGGTATCAGGTGTTTGGAAATAATTGGGATCTGCCATGAGGAAGGGTACCGGTACTTGTATGGTATCATATTTTGTTGACAATATCTGTGTAGCTCTATTTCTGACTATAGTTATCAATATGTAACATATTATGTAGGCTGTTATAAACTAGTGATACATTTATATGGGTAGACCTACATTACAAGCAAAGTTTCTACGATTTTACGGATATATTTTACTTCAAGTTTCAAGTTTTGTCACATCACATCCACACCCTTCGTGTCTGTTTAAACACTCTAAAGCATACACAAGCCATGGCTTAACCATTGTTATTATTATGTACTAGTTATGCATATATGATTAGCAGTTCGAGGACCACATATACAGTATATATATATATTTTAGTGAAGATTTTATATACCCATGTTCTTGAAAATATCATAATTTGTTGCATTAATCTATACAGAGGTTTCACATTTTTTAACGAACGCAATTACACATGCTAAAAATAATATTAAACACCTTTGCGAGGGTAAACATACATTAGCTGTTCAGTCCCATTTGTACTATTAATAAGTAACACCCCATTATTAATATTAATCATCAATTACAAACCCCAATGTACTTGAATAAACTAATGAAAACATATGGTCCTCCCGGAATTCGAACTCGGGACACCACACCCAGAACATAAGCACCTAAACCATTACACCACCCAAAACATTATCACTCTAACCCCTTAAGGATCATGACGCGTTGTGAACAATGGATTCTGGCTACCATTAGACGATTTGAAACAGCTTAGGAAGGATCTGTGCGGAATAAAAGCGAAAAAGGCATTCTCAATTAAACCTCTGACTTCCACAAACCCTTCCTAATCTGAATAAAATCGTCCAAGTATAGCCAGCAACACAGAAACAAATTGCGTCTTGGATCCTCAAGTGGCTAATAAATCCTCAACAATCAAAATATTTAGAAATTTTGTCTGCCTACATTTACTAATCATTATTCTGTTTACTATTATTCATTAGCATATTTAACCCTTTCAAGATACGAGGACGCATTCCATTCATATTTTCTGACTATTTTTAGACGATTTTATGGACATTAGGAAGACTAAACGGAAGTCAGAAGGTTTATTGAGGTTGTCTTTACTCTTTTATAATCCCGTACATTCTTTCTAAGTTGAATAGAATCGTCAAATGATAGCCAGAAGAAGCTGTCAAAACGCGCTGCCATCATCAAAAGGTTAAATTATCTCTACCAATAAAGTTGTAGTCGATTTAGCTAAGAATGGACCTACGGGAGTCAAAAGGTTTATTATGAGGATATATATATATTTTCTTGGACTCCCTTATTTCTCATGCTTAGCCCCATTAGTTATGAGATTTAATGACGTTCGTCCAATTAGTTTGGCGATGTAAAACATTTCGCCTGCTTTCGTTTTAAAAAATATGACCTTTCGTACCATTTAGGTGTCCATTATGTCCTGTTGAGGTACAGCTAGCCTGTAATTTAAGAGGAACTGGCCTTTGGACGGGACATTTTGATATTACCAAAACAAATTACAAATTTATCTCGAAGGGGGGTCTTGGGTGATTTACTTGACCCATCTCACCTAGCCTCTATCACCAAATTCACCTAACAATGTCCTCCTCACCTGACCCACCTCACCTGTCCCACCTCACCTAACCCACCTAACAATGTCCTCCTCACCTGACCCACCTAACAGTGCCCACCTCACCTGTCCCACCTAACAGTGCTCACCTCACCTGTCCCACTTCACCTGTCCCACTTAACCTGACCCACCTCATCTGTCCCACCTAACCTGACCCACCTAACAGTGCCCACCTCACCTGTCCCACCTCACCTGTCCCACCTCACCTGACCCACCTGGCTCACCTCACCTAGCCTCATTGATCTGATAAGGCCTATACAGCCCATCTTACATGACCAACCTCACTTGCCCTAACACACCTGGCGAATTTCACCTCAACTGCCTTGTTTTATTGCTTCCAATTCTTGTTAACGTAAGGTAACATGCAAACTAAAGATGCATATATATTATATGGGTGCCTATAAAACTTTGAACCCTCTCTGTTAGTCACTTAAGAAAGGGCTCTGTCCTTCAAATAAATGAAGTTATAGTGCAGTGTGCAACACAGGTTTATTACCGTTATCAAGCTACAAATAGAATAATTGATAGATACAAGTTTACATATATATCAATGTTGTGAACTCATGACACCAGCCCCCATCCTCCCCCAGACTAAATATTTGTATAATGCCTATTTTGTTTAAGTGGGGCAATGTCATTGCTCCAATTAATTCCCATGGGCTCATGGGGGTTATTACCCATTTATGACAAGGGTAGACGTTGAAAACAAGAGCTTTCAACTTCAATCAGCCAGCAACGTCTAGCAACTCACAATACGAATTGCATAAACAGTGGTGGATCACTAACCATATCTTGTCTCTTATTTTTTGTGTATCTACAGTTAAAGCGATACTACCCACAAAGAGGGAATTCCTACCCGAAGGTTTAGTTTCTTCTGCGTGGGTGGTTGTTTGAGAACAGGAGCAATCCTTGGTTGTGGTGCTGTAGAACAAGTTTTACTAAGCTGACTTTCATTGGGTAGACCGACAAATTTATCCCCTCTGGTATTGGTCCTGTAAAGACATAATTGGGACCAGTGTCGTAAGACTGACCTTAACATTATTATATTCCAAGATAAACTAGATTGCATAATGTTTTCCTTTCAACAAGTAAGTATGTATAGGATGCCTCTTTGTTCCAAGCACAAGTAAGTATGTATAGGATGCCTCTTTGTTTCAAGCACAAGTAAGTATGTATAGGATGCCTCTTTGTTCCAAGCACAAGTAAGTATGTATAGGATGCCTCTTTGTTCCAAGCACAAGTAAGTATGTATAGGATGCCTCTTTGTTCCAAGCACAAGTAAGTATGTATAGGATGCCTCTTTGTTCCTAGCACAAGTAAGTATGTATAGGATGCCTCTTTGTTCCAAGCACAAGTAAGTATGTATAGGATGCCTCTTTGTTCCTAGCACAAGTAAGTATGTATAGGATGCCTCTTTGTTCCTAGCACAAGTAAGTATGTATAGGATGCCTCTTTGTTCCAAGCACAAGTAAGTATGTATAGGATGCCTCTTTGTTCCTAGCACAAGTAAGTATGTATAGGATGCCTCTTTGTTCCTAGCACAAGTAAGTATGTATAGGATGCCTCTTTGTTCCAAGCACAAGTAAGTATGTATAGGATGCCTCTTTGTTCCTAGCACAAGTAAGTATGTATAGGATGCCTCTTTGTTCCAAGCACAAGTAAGTATGTATAGGATGCCTCTTTGTTCCTAGCACAAGTAAGTATGTATAGGATGCCTCTTTGTTCCAAGCACAAGTAAGTATGTATAGGATGCCTCTTTGTTCCTAGCACAAGTAAGTATGTATAGGATGCCTCTTTGTTCCAAGCACAAGT
>JBAKBP010020579.1:0-30000 GCA_037953745.1 Lithodes maja | reverse complement strand
TGGGAAGGTATACCGGTAGCTTGCTGAATATTGATTCTGTTAATACGAAAACGAGAAACATTTTTAGTTTGAGATAAATCACTTATAATTACTGCTAAGGCCCTTCGAGATAATTGGGTGCATTTTTCAGTAGACTAATGTCCCGACAGTAGGACGGTTTCTCCTATATAGCAGGCTCGCTCTCGCTCGCCAGGAAGAAATCGACACCTAAATGGCACGAAAAGTCTTATATTCACCAAACTAATGGAGCGAATGTCTTAACCCCTTCCGTACCGTCGACATCCTTTTAATTTATTCTGGCTACTACTAATCGATTTTATTCAGTTTATGGATAAAACAGGCTTCGAACTATCTCAATCAACCTTTTTTACCTATCACATATCCATTCTAAACTGCATACAATCGTCAACATATGGCTAGCATATAATACAACAGACGTCACTGGCACAGAAAGGGTTAAAATCACGAAACTTATGGGGCTAAACATGTGTGAGAAGGGGGTATTGAAAACCTTCCCCCCTTTACTCCATGTCAACACAAACCTCTCTCTCTCTCTTGATGAAGGCCTAGAGAGGAAACTAGAAAATATAATGAAGGAAGTAAATATATAAATAAATAAATAGATATATGAAAAATAGATAAACAAAACAGAAATCTCCCCTATACGAGTCTCCACCCCACAAACTCGAACGGTCCAAGGGAGATTCAATGGCCCAGCCCACTACCAGCCGCCCATCACCGGGCCAATGTGTACAGCGCACCTTAACCTCTCAGCCACCAAGATTACCCTTACCCTATATCATTTTGTTAAGGGGAGATTTTGTGTTCATTTGTATAATTATGTATTTATTTATTCATCTATTTATTTATTCATTAGTTTCTATTCTATCTATTTACTCCGGCCCAATCCCCACTTTTCCTATTTTTGTCTTTTCTTTTTCCATCTTTTCCTTTTTTTTTTTTTTTTTTTTTTTTGTTGGGGGGGGGGGGGTTATTATTAGTATGTTTTTTGGGGTTGTTGTTTATTATTAGTATGTTTATTTTTCTCTATAGACCCCCATCAAGTGTAAAGAAATTATACCCTTCGAAATAAAGCTCCTAAATTGCAGGTTTGCTATCGCTCGCCAGGAAACAATCTACCCCCCACCTCCCTCCGTCCTTTCCTTCTTTATTCGTCTTGCTCTCAGTCTCTATTAACGTTGATAAAAGCCTTGTCCTTCTTGTATTTCCTATAACCCTTTTTGTTATTCTATTTCTCTCTATTCACACCTTTATACTTCTTCATAGATGTATTAGAAATAAAATTAGTAAAATAAAAATGGCATACATATTTTGTTGTAACATTATTGCTTTCTGTTCGCCTATTTGATTTCCCAGTTTTTGTTTCCCATAAGCTCCTGCAGTAAATCACCGAGCCCTATTTGTTTGTTTTTATCAACCGCGTTAATCTCTATTTACGCGTTATATCGCTCTCTTTTCTTTCCATGGTTATCTTCCTATGTATTGTTTATCTTCCTATGTATTGTTTATCTTCCTATGTATTGTTTATCTTCCTATGTATTGTTTATCTTCCTATGTATTGGTTATCTTCCTATGTATTGTTTATCTTCCTATGTATTGTTTATCTTCCTATGTATTATTTTCTTCCTATGTATTGTTTATCTTCCTATGTATTGTTTATCTTCCTATGTATTGTTTATCTTCCTATGTATTGTTTTTACTCTTCGCGTCTCTCATATTCCATCTAGGCTCCCTGTTCTTAAGTAAGTTCTCCTTCTGTTCTTCATATATACTGTATATGCTGCTTCTCTTCCCTTCTCATTATAATCTCCCTATCTCCCTCCCTCTCTCTCTCTCTGTCTGTCTGTCTCTCTCTCTCTCTCTCTCTGCCAATCTCACTCCTCTCCACCCTCTTCCCAGCATCCCTCGCCTCTCTCTCTCTCCTCCTCAATCCTTTTTCCGTCTCATAAGCTCCTCGCCTCATTTCGTCCAATAACTGGGAGGAGGAGAAGGGAAGCCAGGGAATGCACTTGCGGCAGTACCAGTCTATTATCTGAGGAACATGCATCACTTGTTCAGACGTTCACGCAATCAGAACCGTGGCCAGATTGCAGATATATGCACTCCATTTACCCCTTGAGGATTATGACGCATTTGGACAGTTTATTCTGGCTGTGTTGGTGGTGTAATGGTTTTTAAAGCTTGATGGAGGCCTAGAGAGGAAACTAGAAAATACAATGAAGGAAGTAAATATGTAAATAAATATATAAATAATTAAATAAATAAATAAATGGATATATGAAAAATAGGTAAACAAAACAGAAATCTACCCTATACGAGTCTCCACCCCACAAACTCGAACGGTCCAAGGGAGATTCAATGGCCCAGCTCAATGTTCTAATGCTAATGTTCTGGGTGTGGTGTCCCGAGTTCGAATACCGGGAGTACCATTTGCTTTCATTAATGTATTCAAGTGCATTGGGGTTTGTAATGGAGGATTAATGTTAAGAATGGGGTGTTCCTTAATTTCACTAGACGATTATCTTTAGAGTTGGTAGGGTATATGGAAGTCAGAGGGTTAATTTAGATAGTCTATACCCATATAATTCCCACAGATCTTTCCTAAATTGCACAACCTAATAAATTATATTCTAATGATAGCCAGAATATACTGTCAAAATGTGTCATAATATTAATAATAATACCGGAGATCATGCATCACTTGTTCAGACATTTGCACAATCAGAACCCTTTCCAAATTACAAACATGCACTACATTAGCTCTGCCCTTGCATAACCGGTTGTAGATTTCTTGACAAGGTAATTTATCGCTTCCATCAACCTACAATGTTGATGTGTTGTGGTTTTCGTTATTAATAGCTAGTATTCTGATTAAGAGGTGTAATTTAATTTCCATTATACAAGTTGTGAGGTCGTCAGCAATTGTAAATAGCAATTGTTCCAGGAAATGCGATATCGACTCCAATGTAGGGGAGATACAATTTCATATATTATTTGCTACAGGAATTACGATATCGCCTTTTATGTAGGGGCGATACAATTATATACTGTATATTATTCGTTACATGAATTGCGATAGCGTGTCTAATGTAGGGGAAGTACTATTCTATATATCAATTGTTCCAGGAAAAGCAATGTCGACTGTAATGTAGGGGAGATACTACTCCGTCACCTGGGCCATGCATCATTTGTCAGACAATCGCGCAATCAAAACCATCAAGTTTACATGAATTTATCCTTGCTTGACTGGTTTTATAATTTTGTATGGGTAGTTATCGTTGCAATGAAAATCCAAGGTTTTCTTGAATATATATATATACCGGTATATATATATATATATATATATATATATATGCAACATCAAATGCAAGTGAGTTAACTTGTTCATTGCACAAGGTCAGGCTTCAGTTGTCAAGACATTCGAGTAATCAGAGATGTACCGCAAGCAGCTAATGGAACCGCTATTACAATCACACAATACATTGATTCTTCCTTGCATGGCCGATTACTGATTGCTCTCATGGTTGTTTATCGACTTAATTAGCATACACTATATTCTAGTGTTATCTAGTAATATCCAACTAATGTTTTGGTCACGATAAACAAATTAGACTAAGATGTCAGGAAATTAAAGCAAATATTTTGTAGCAACGTGCATCATTTATCACACATTTACACGATCATGAGCACTTGAGGCAGACCAGATGAAACTGATATGCGCTACATTGAGCAGTCCTTGCATACCCAACTGCCGAATCTTGCCATGGATGTTAAGTGATTCAATTCACATGTAGTTATGTTTATTACATTATGCATTTCGCAAATTGCAAAGAAGTAATATATATATTTGAGTATGTATGTTATATGCAATGTGGGAGTGGGAATCCAGTTAATCTATGACATTCCTCTGCATTTCGTATCATGCCAGTGATTTTTTTGTATTCGTTCATTGATTTATTTATTTTTTATTTTTTTGCAATTAATAAAGTATATATTTTTGGAACAATTCCCCGAGGATTATCTTACATTTCCTAGGAATTATAGGTAAAGTTAACATTGGTATAATTATTAAGTTGGTTGAGAGACTCAGACCAAGAGTGAGAGCAGTGGAAATTAATTACTTAAGGAGTGCGTGCGGAATTACATGGAGGGATAGACAGACTAATGAGGAAGTAAGAAGGAGGTGTGGTGTGGAGGTAGATGTGCTGGAAAGTGTGAAAAGGAACAACTTGAGATGGTTCGGCCATATGGAACGTATGGAAAGCGAGAGAATGACTAAGAGGGTGTACGAGAGCGAGGTGGAGGGACAGAGGGGGAGAGGTAGACCGAATATGAGGTGGAAGGATGGAGTGAGGAACTACATGAATGAAGGCGGTGCTGGTTGGGGGGAGGGGCGTCGACTGACTGGGGACAGAGGTGCATGGGGGCGGTTCGTTCGTGGCCACCCCTTCGGGGATCACGGCGTCAGGCAATAGATAGATAGATAGATGTAATAACTGTTTTCTGGTCATTCTATAGAATGTCTAATGCATTTAGAAAGTATGAACAGTCTAGTTTTGTCTGAAATCCATTAGCCCATACGGCACCGGCGACGTCTCTTTATTTGATTTCATCTACATTTAGACGATTTTATGAAGCCTAGTAAAGATATATAGTTTCTAAAAGGATAAAGTGGGATAGTCTGTAGCCTTTTAATGGGTAGACGTCCTTCTAAAGATGAAAACATATCGTCTAATGCTTGCCAGAATATAATGCAAAGGATGTCACCGGTACAGAATGGGTTAACCAGTAAAGTATAAAGGAGATTGAAGGTTTGTATATTACCCAGCACCAACTATGACGTGGAAGCTTCTTATACCAGCAATCAAAACAATATGAACATACATATTTAGTACACGTATGTATTAAATATGGAACATGGTTGGTGGAAGCAAAATGACAAATATCCACTTCACTGAACAGCAATCTCAATACCGATAACCAATTCCTAACATGGTTCTGTCGATTGCATTAGTATACAATTAACCCTTTGAAGATTGTGACGTTTTTGACAGTTTATTCCGGCTATTATTAAACGATATTATACAGTTTAAGAAGGATCTATGGGAATTATAAGGGTACAGATAATCTCAATTAAGACACTTTAACTGCGCATTCCGTCAAGTGTAGGTATGGATTGTTAGATGGTGATATTTTAATTTTAGCATAGTAAAATATGTTTGTCAATTAGCTAGCCGTGTCAGTTACCAGCATCGTATGCCCAATGACAGAACAACGCATAGCATGCCTGATAGAACAACGGTAAATGGACAAACAACCACTACATTAAGGGGATATTATTTTGTGGATCCCTTTCTCCCTAATGTTTAGCCCCATTAGTTGTGAAAATGCAAGACGTTTGCCCCATTCGTTTGGCACATTTAAGAAGTTTGTCCCATTATTTTGGAAATTTTAAGACCTCTTGCCCCATTACCTTGTCAATTTTAAACCGTTCGTGCCACTTAGGTGTCAATTTAGGAGGAACCGGCTTTCGGCCAAGAATGTTTATTTAACAAAAAAATTACAGAAAAACACCGAAAGGCGGATCTTGTGGGTATTTTTAAGCTCGATGGAGTTACAAAGGAGTACAAAGGAGTACAAAGGAAATCAAGCAACAGCAGATCTAGTTACCCTTCTAGGCTGCTTGTCCTCCAAAACACTGAGGATCAAGTGTCCAAACAGTGGTTTAGAGTGGGTAAGGGAACATTGGAAAGGGAACTACTGCCCTGGAACTAATGTCCGTGGCAGGACTAGGAAGTTAGTAGGGGACATATGGGTTAGTAACTGAGGGGAGGATAAAATAAAGTTATTCATTTACAAACGCAGTCAGTCGCGGGTTTGATGCGAGATATTTGTCTAGGCGGAGTTTAAATGAATCAACGGTGCTGCAGTCTATAACGTCTCGGGGAAGCCCATTCCACAAGTTGACAACTCGATTGAAGAAGACATTCTTAGATTCGTGTGAGTTAAAAGATTTACCAATAATTTTGCAACCGTTTCCCCGTGTGTAATTAGATTGGTCGATAGTGAAGTACTTACTACAGTTCATATTGTCGATGCCTTTGATGATTTTGAACACTTGAATTAAGTCACCTCTTAATCTGCGCTGGGTTAAAGGAAATAGATTTAATTCTCTAAGACGCTCTTCGTATGGTTTGTTCTTTAGGCTAGGTATCATTTTGGTAACTCTACGTTGAACTCGTTCTAGCTTGTTTATGTCTTTTTGGTAATAAGGGCACCAGCATTGAACGCAGTATTCCAGAAGAGGGCGGACTAAGGAATTGTAAAGGGTTAGGATAACGTCTTTGGATTTATGCTCAAATGACCTGCCTATAAAGCCAATTATTTTGTTTGCCTTCTTAACAACTTCTGAACATTGTTGACTCGGTTTTAGGTTACTCGATATTGTTACTCCCAGATCGGTTTCTCTGTTTACATTCTTAAGCTGAGTGCCATTCATCGAATAGTTTGCTTTCTCATTTAGGTATCCGATATGTAGTACTTTACATTTATCCGCATTGAAACTCATTTGCCAAATTTGGGCCCAATGTGACAATTTATCTAGATTGTGTTGCATATCGTCAACTTGATCTTTTGAGAGTACGCTATTTGCAATTTTTGTATCGTCAGCAAATTTTGAGATTGTATAGGTGAGACCCTCATCTATGTCGTTGATGTTTACTAAATTAGAAAGAGAATTGGTCCTAGTACCGATCCCTGGGGTACCCCGCTACTTACATTGGTCCATTTAGATGCCTTACCGTTTATGACTACTCTTTGCTTTCTGTCGCTGAGCCAATTTTCTATCCATTTCAACACACCGTCTTGTATTCCATGCGCTTTTAGTTTTAGCAGTAAACGTTTGTGGGGAACTTTGTCAAAGGCCTTTTGAAAATCAAGGTATATAATATCTACAGCTTTACTCTCATCGTAGAGGTTGAGGATATCGTGGAAGAAGTCTAAGAGGTTTGTTAAACAGGAACGTTTTTTACGAAAGCCGTGTTGAGTATCTTTAAGTATGTTATTTTCCTCTAAGTGATTTACGAGTCTGTCTCTTATGACCGTTTCTAGCATTTTACATACAACTGAGGTTAAGCTAATTGGACGATAGTTACTGGGTAGGGATTTGCTGCCTTTTTTGAATATCGGTGTTACGTTGGCTATCTTCCACTGATCAGGCATAGTTCCAGACTGCAAGGATTTATTGAATAGTAAAGTCAGTGGTTTGGAGAGCTCATCCTTAGTTTCCTTTAGAACTCTAGGCGAGATTGTGTCAGGTCCAGGCGTTTTATTTACCTTGAGTATATCTAAACAATTCAATACTTCTCTCTCTGTAACGGTGATATTGCTTAGAACGTCTGAATTATCAATCTGAATCGGCGATGGTGTAGGGATATCACTGAGGTCTTCTGTTGTAAAAACTGATGCAAAGAAGGTATTGAGGGCATTACTCATTTGTACTTCGTCTTTGGTGTATTCTCCATTTTCATCGACTAACGGTCCAACAGTTGAAGTAACTACTTTTTTCTTTCTGATATAACTATAGAATTCTTTCGGGTTTGTTTTACTTTGATTCGCAATATGTAACTCTAGGGTCTTTTTACTTTGCTTAATTAACTTTTTGGCTTTGCGTCGTAGCTCTACAAATTTCACCCGTTCTTCGTCATTTTGTGAGGATTTTAATCTATCATTAGCAATTTTTTTAGCAAGCAGGCAGTTAGAAATACCTGTATTCCACCATTTGGGCTTATTATTATGGCCTGGACGCCGTATTTTCGATGGTATGCAGTCTTGCACTGCTTTTAGGTAAGTGGTTTCGAATAACTTCCAAGATGTATTTATGTCGTTATTGTTAATTAAAAAGCTCCAGTCAGTTTCTTTAAACATAGCTCTAAGTTTATGAAAGTTTGCTTTCTTGAAATTAGGGACTTTTTCGATGCTACTATTTGGTTCGTTACTAGTAAAGTTTAAAGTGAAAGTTATCGTACGATGGTCGCTGTTACTGAATTCATCACCAACATTTAAATTCTCCATTAATTCTTCTTTTGTTGCAAGTACAATGTCAAGAACGTTATTACCACGGGTCGGTGTTCGAACAAATTGATAAAGCGAACTCTCTTGCAAGTTCGTATACAAGTCATGTCCGGAGTGTGAAGTAAGAGTATCGCCCCACTTGGTCACAGGTAAATTAAAGTCGCCAAAAATTACGGTATCTTGTGAGTTACTTACATCTGCAATTTGTTCGTAAATTTCTCGGTCAGTTTGCACTGATTGAGCTGGAGGTCTGTATATTAACGCAAGTATTATTTTTGTACCTTTATTATTCTTTATTAGCACAAAAGATGTGTCGACGTTCACAATTTGAGGTTTTGACAAGAGGGTAGGGTTAAGACTTTCTTTGATATAAAATAAAACGCCACCTCCATTTCGATTTATTCGGCTTTTCTCAAACATTACATAACCGGGAAGTGAATACTCTGCTAAAAAGTCTCTATCTTCTGTATTGAGCCAAGATTCAGTTATGCCAATCACATCATAATTTTCTGTAAACACTAGCTCCTCTAAATCTGAAAATGTATTGCGTATGCTAAGAGCGTTTGCATAGAAAACCTTTAAATTTGTTATTTTAGAACTCACGGAACGCTCTTTAATAATATTGTTGGTTCTTGTCGGATCTACATGTATGTTCATGGCTGTCCTCGGCCCTCGCTGTCTTCGGTCCTTATCGCTGGTGGTCCTCGGTTGCCTCTGTTTTTTGCTTGGCGTTGGATGATTCATGTCACTGCTGCTTCTTCTCGGATGGCGTTTTTTGATCCATGGCTGCGGGGACTGCTTCATGTAGGAGCCCACCCATGCGTGCTGAGCCCACAGGGTTTAGATGAGTGCCATCCTTGCGGAACAGAGTAGGCTGGTTATAGAAATAATCCCAGAGGTTGATGAATTCAACTTCTGCCTTCAGACACAAATATTTTAGTCGGCTATTTGTGCTGAAGGCCTTGTCGTAGAATTTGTCAGGTGCGTCGATCTTGGGGAGAATGCCTGAGATGATGATATTCCTTGACTTGTTTTTGTAGTGCTGGATCATCTTGCGATATTTTTCCATCAACTCTTCGGATCTGGTGCGCATGATGTCATTTGAACCAGCATGGATGACAAAAAGTGTATTTTCGTTTGCATCCTTTGTGGTATCTTCGAAGGCTTCCACAATGTCGTCAGTCCAGCTCCTGGGATGCAAAATCTTTTTCGTCGGTTTGGGACTCTGTCGCAGAACTCTTCGACCTGTCCTCGTAGGATGGAATCCCCAACGCGCCTGGTCTCTTCTGGTTCGTCTTCCATCTCTACCAAGATCTCAAATCTGTTTGACATTGTGACTGGTAGAAGAGACCTTTTCTGCGTTGATCGTGCACCGTTCCTCACTGGTGTAAATCCGGAAATCTGTGGTGGCGAGACTCTGCGTACAGGTCGGGGAGAGGAGTGGTTAGAACGGGGGCGAGGGGTTGGTACTGTTTGTGCTAGCAGGCTTCTTGCACGAGGAGTGGGGGAGAAACTAAGATGAACAGGGCGGCTGTCCTGGTTTGATGTCGGCTCAGGTTCATCAGAAGCATCTGTTCCAGTGGCTACTGCAGGTGTTGGATTGTTGGCTGATGACGTTGGGGCGGTGGTGGATGCTGGAGTTGAAACAATTGGAGTTGTGATACTCCAACGTTGAGTGTCTGGAGAAGAAGCTAAAAACAATAATAAATAAATAAGTAAATAGATGGATAAATATATAAATCAATAGATAAATAAATAAGTAAATAGATGGATAAATATATAAATCAATAGATAAATAAATAAGTAAATAGATGGATAAATATATAAATCAATAGATAAATAAATAAGTAAATAGATGGATAAATATATAAATCAATAGATAAAATAGAGGGGGAGAGGTAGACCGAATATGAGGTGGAAGGATGGAGTGAGGAACTACATGAATGAAGGCGGTGCTGGTTGGGGGGAGGGGCGTCGACTGACTGGGGACAGAGGTGCATGGGGGCGGTTCGTTCGTGGCCACCCCTTCGGGGATCACGGCATCAGGCAATAGATAGATAGATAGAATAGATAAATAAATAAGTAAATAGATGGATAAATATATAAATCAATAGATAAATAAATAAGTAAATAGATGGATAAATATATAAATCAATAGATAAATAAAAAAAATATATGATTATAAATCTCCCCTTAAGCGGCCCTCACCTGACCGATCACAGATTGCGTTCATGGTTACCTATCTGTTCAACTTACATACATTTTTATAGGAATTTGTTCATTAGTTTTGCTAATGAATTTTACAGTCACGGTCATTAATTCTGATGCAGTGTAAAGCTTCGACCTTATTAAACTAACACCCGAAATGCAAATACCAGGTAAGGATTCAATAAGAAGATTCAATTCAGTCCCATAGAGCTTTGGAAATGTGTAGACAGCATTAACGACCGCGCCTGCAAACCGGTATTAAATAAAATAAAGGGAACATCATGTTTTGTATATCCTGGAATCATACACCACTTACTAACCACTCATTTTCGCAAGTAGAAAGAGCAAAAGAGACTAATCGTTTACGAAGTGGGACCCGCAGAGGGCCGCTCTCGGGCGGCATAATGTACGGGGGTTGTGCATGGGGATTAGTGATTGGGGACAAGATCAGGAGAAGGAACAGGATTAGGGATGTAATGACTGGTGATTCAAGTTCTAAGAGAATCAAGAGTGGGGCTATTAACTATATGAAAAGGGAGGTGATTCTACTCTTGGATGCTGCAGGGGAAAATGAGTGTCTAAACATGTCCGTGCTTGCCTGATAGGTGTGGTATTTTAGGTTGTGGCTGTGTCTCGTAAAACGTATTCTTGTAGAGTGTAAATATATATATATTTGTCTATGTCTACTAAGTTGTTAGTGATTTTATATAACATCTGTTGTCTGTGTATTTGTCTTCTTGTTGCAAGTGTGTCTAGTCTAATGTCTTGTTTTAGCAAAGTGACAGATGTAGTGTGTCTGTAATCACGTCTGATCCATCTTGCAGTTTTGTTTTGCATGGCCTATAGCATATTTATGTTATTGTGAGTGTGTGGATCCCAGACGGTGTCGCAGTATTCTAAGTGTGGGCGAAAAAGTTTTTTAAATGCTAGAATTTTTATGTTTGCGTTACACTTCGTGAGATTCCTGCGCAGGAAGCCGAGGGCCTTGTTAGCCTTTGCTCTGATGCTGATAACATGAGTGGTCCACCTCATGTCAGCTGAGATGTGGATTCCAAAATATTTGTGGGAGTGAACAGTATCTAGAAAAGTGCTATGGAGTATGTAGGAAAATGGGATGTTTTTGTTCGAACGGGTGAAGCGGATATGGTGACATTTGTCAGGACTAAATGTCATCTGCCACTTGGCTTCCCACTCTTCAAGGGCAGTTAAATCATCTTGTACTCAAAGGCAATCGTTCCTCTTAGTAATTGGTTGATAAACTAAGCTATCATTTGCGAAAAGTCTATTAGTAGAAGTAGGGGACCCAGGACGGTGCCTTGAGGGCCCCAGAAGTTATAGACACAGTAGAAAAATGAGAACCCTCGAGAACAACCCGTTGATCTCGATTGATAGAAAAATGTCTTAAGCGAGTGAAGAAGGGGTCCTCGGATGCCACAATAATATAACTTGGCTAATAGTCTTCGGTGGTGGACTTTGTCGAAGGCTTTGGCGAAGTCCAGTACATTGGCGCTTACTTGTTTAATCTTGGGGTAGCTAAGGGTTTGGGAAATGTCTTGTGAGGTCACAGATGGTTGTGTCTCGCACGACCGTTTGGGCCGGAAGCCGTGCTTTGCATCATTCAGTATGTTTTGCCTATCTAGATGATCCATTAAATGTCGGTGGATGATATGTTTTAAAATGTTGCAAGGAACTGAGGTAATCGAAATGGGTCAGTAATCAATAGGGAGGGTTCTGTCTACGAATTTTAAAATAGGTGTCACATTTGCCAATAGCCAGTCATGATTCTCCGGTGTCAATTCAATAACAGCTTCTCCTTCACGTTTAGCGCCAGTAATTTTCAAATGTTTAGAGTTTCGCCCCCTTTTTCGTCAATATTGACACCTTTCGTGCCATTGGGGTGTCGATTTTGTCCTAGTGAGTTATAGTTCCTAGTGAGTAGGCTGGACATTTTTGTACCGACAAATGTACGATTTACCTCGAAGGGGGGTCTTTGGGATGTGTGTTTTTTTTTAAAGCTTTATAGAGGTTTCGGGAGCAAACTAAAACAAATATGTATACCGGTAATAATAGAAAATAAATACATAATTAAAATAAAGTTCCCTTAATTTGTTTCCGTATAATTGACAAAACCCGAGTGGCGGCGAGCCAGCGATGTGGAATTATATAAAGGGGGGATGGTTGGTTTCTCTGGCCCCCCTTTTCCCTCATGTCTAGCCCTATTGATTTTTGAGATGTTATGGTGTTCGGCCCATTAGTTTGGCGAATTGAAGAACTTTCACCCCATTTCTTTGTTAAGAATAGGACTTTTCTAGCCATTTAGTTGTCGATATTTTTCTGGCCTGTAACTATTGGAGGAAACGGCCTTCGGGCCGCATATTTTTCTACCGAAACATGTAAAAATGTATCTCGGAAGGGGGTCTAAGGGTTGTTTGTTTTAAGCTTGACGGAGGTCTAGAGCGGAAACTATATAACAAATACTACTACTACTACTAATAATAATAATAATAATGATGATAATAATAATAATAATAATAATAATAATAATAATAATAACTAGACAGATAAAGTAAATAAATACGCCCCTCCCCCCTTAAACGCAAACCCGTGAATGTTAGGCTACTGTTTCCAACGAGGTGTTTTGTGTGAGTGGCGTTGTCATATGCAGGCATGCTAATTGTATTGATGAGATTCTGGTGTGAGAGAGAGAGAGAGAGAGAGAGAGAGAGAGAGAGAGAGAGAGAGAGAGAGAGAGAGAGAGAGAGAGAGAGAGAGAGAACAAAAAACATAATAATATATAATCTGTATGTGTGTGTGTGTGTGTGTGTGTGTGTGTGTGTGTGTGTGTGTGTGTGTATACGAATATGGGTGTATGTGTTCGCAGGTGCCAAATTGTGTATGTACTGTATGTAATGTATGTATGTATTGTACACGGCACATACCCGCGATAGCTGGGGGTGGCCGACTCGAAATATGTACAGTTTGCCGCACATATTCTATTCCGTTGGGGCGCATGATATGGCAGCCCTCCACTCACCTCCCCAATCCCCCTCCCTCACTCCACCTCCTACCAATAGAAGGTGGAGTGAGGGAGGGGGGTTGGAGAAGTGGGTGGAGGGCTGCCAAATCACAACCCCAACGGAATAGAATATGTGCGGCAAACTGTACATGCCATTAAGGGGGGATGGTTCACTTTTTGGGCGATTTTTGCATGTATTCATTATTTTTCTAGTTTCCTCCCTAGACCTCCATCAAATAAAAAAAAAAAAAAATCCATTAGATCCCCCTTCTAGATTAATTTGTACATTTTTCGGTAGAAAAATGGCCCGGTCGAAGGCCGGTTCTTCCAACATTACAGGCTCACTATCGTTCGCCAGGGAACAAATCGACACCTAAATAGCACGAAAGGTCTAAATATTGACGAAGAAATGGGGCAAAAGGTCTTAAATTCGACTAACTAATGGGGCAAATATATTAACATCTGAAAACTAATGGGGCTAAACATGAGGGAGAAAGTGGTCCAGAAAACCGGCCCATCCCCCCTTAAACCCATTTGTGTTAGCGAAAATACACGACCATACGCTATCACATTACAGACAGATAATCCACTACTCATGATTTAATTGATTAACCCCTTCTCTACCGGGGACGTCTTTTTAGTTTTAGTTTAGCTATATAATAGACGAATGTGTACAGTTTAAGAAGGATCTGTGATAGTAAACAGGGTTAAGTGAGATAGTTCGATGCCTGTAAATTGCTGGAGGCCCTTTTTAAAACTCATAAAATCGTCTAATAGTTGTCAGAATAAAATGCAAAATACATCGCCGGTACAGAAGGGGTTTACTACACATACATTATATTGATATATATTTTTGTCTCTGTGTATGAAGGAGACAAAAGGCAGGTTACCTGTAACGAGTGTCTCCCCCAAAGCCAAAAGAGTGACAGAGAGCCTAATTCAAGGGACGTTGTGGTCAAAACGCCAGGGCACACATTAACAAACTCATAATAAGATGCATGCACATATAATCAAACATATAGACACACGTACACACATTTACAAATACATAATAAGATACATACACATATTACCAAACACACAAGATAAATACACATATAGACACAAACACACACACACACACATTCGCACACACACAATAAGATACACACATTAATTATAATCAAACATACATACACAAACACACATGTATTCACAAACACGTAGTAAGACACATAAACAATATACTAATGTGGATCATATTAATTAGAAACGATATATCAATACTTAGCATAATACTCATATATGGTAATGAATGGATAGGTGGAATAATATTGTTTGGTTTATATCAATCGACTTAAGGGGGGTCACCGTTTTTTTTTTTAATCTTTCTCTCCTTTTCTCTCTTTCCCTGGCTTGTATCCATTCGGCCCCATTCAGCCAACTGTTTTAAGACGTTTATCCCCATCCAGGTATCGATTTCTTCCTGGCGAGCGATAGCGAGCAATCATTGTATGGAGAAATCCGGTTTCGCCGGATAAATTTTTCTATCGAAAAATGTACAAAATTAGCTTGCTGTCAAAGCAAAAATATATATATGCTAGCTCGCTACCGCTCGCCAAGAAAATATTGACACCTGGATGGGGTAAACGTCTTAAAACAGTAGGCTGAATGGGGCCGAATGGATACAAGCCAAAGCGAGAGGGAGAGAAAGAGACAAAAATGCGAAGTGGGCTCCCTTAACGTATTTTCATTTTTGAGTAAGCTTGTAATAAAAACAATGAGTGGAGGAAGCAAAACAATGAGTGGAGGAAGGAAAACAATGAGTGGAGGAAGGAAAACAATGAGTGGAGGAAGGAAAACAATGAGTGGAGGATGGAAAACAATGAGTGGAGGAAGGAAAACAATGAGTGGAGGATGGAAAACAATGAGTGGAGGAAGGAAAACAATGAGTGTAGGAAGGAAAACAATGAGTGTAGGAAGGAAAACAATGAGTGGAGGAAGGAAAACAATGAGTGGAGGAAGGAAAACAATGAGTGGAGGAAGGAAACAATGAGTGGAGGAAGGAAAACAATGAGTGGAGGAAGGAAAACAATGAATGGAGGAAGGAAAACAATGAGTGGAGGAAGGAAAACAATGAGTGTAGGAAGGAAAACAATGAGTGGAGGAAGGAAAACAATGAGTGGAGGAAGGAAAACAATGAGTGGAGGAAGGAAACAATGAGTGGAGGAAGGAAAACAATGAGTGGAGGAAGGAAAACAATGAGTGGAGGAAGGAAAACAATGAATGGAGGAAGGAAAACAATGAGTGGAGGAAGGAAAACAATGAGTGGAGAAAGGAAAACCAAAGACAAAATAGACATGTTTACGCTCATAATGACACTATTTTGTATATGTGGATCTACTGTTGACGAGAATAAAATCATCAGATACTTAACCCTTTGAGTACCAGTGACGTGTGTTATATTTTATTCTAGCTATATGCAGAGGATTTTGTGCAGTTTAGGAAGGATCTGTGTTAGCTTTTTGGGCCGGTTTTCTGGACCACTTTCTCCCTCATGTTTAGCCCCATTAGTTTTCAGATGTAAATATGTTTGCCCCATTAGTTAGTCAATTTTAAGACCTTTCGCCCCATATCTTCGTCAATATTTAGACCTTTCGTGCTATTTAGGTGTCGATTTTTTTCCCTGGCGAACGATAGTGAGCCTGTAATGTTGGAAGAACCGGCCTTCGGCCGGGAAATTTTTCTACCGAAAATGTACAAATTAATCTATAAGGGGGATCTAATGGATGTGTTTTTTAAATTTGATGGAGGTCTAGGGAGGAAACTAGAAACAATGAATACATGCAAAAATAGCCATCAAAAGTGAACCATTTAAAGGATTAAATGAGATAGTCTGTGGCCTTTTCATGGGTAGAAGTTTTTCCTAAGCTGAATAAAATCGTCTAGTCATTGCCTGAATATAACGTCACTGGCACAATATATATGGGTTAATCAAATCTAATGATGTATGGTCGAGATCCGTAATTCATAAACTATATTAACTATTTTAAGATACTACTACACATTTCTTTTCTGCTTCTTGGATACTATCATATGATTGTATTTAGGTTAGGAAAGGCATAAAGAAGCCAAAGGGTTAATTGATATAATTTTCACCCTTTTAATGCCCACAGATCCTCCCTAAGCTGTATGAAATCGTCTCTTGATAGCCAGCATAAACTATCAAAATCCGGCATAATCCTCAAAGGATTAAGTAAGTATATTAACACAAAGATTCAAAGCAAATGAAGATATTATATCCTTATAACAGAAAATGACTAATTTAATTCAAACACCTACATAATATATGATAATGTATAAATCGTCGGTAGTATAAGGGAAAGGGTGTGGGGGAGGTTCTGGACCCCCTCCTCTCTCATGCTTAGCCCCATTAAATTTATATTTTTTCCTGGCGAGCAATAGCGAGCCTGTAATTTAGGTGGCATCGGCTTTCGACCGGGGCACTGTTCTACCCCCAAAAATGCACACATTTTTATATTTTTTCAAGTTTGATGGAGGTCTAGGGAGAAAAACAAAACACGTAAAAAAGATCTCCCCTTAAAAAGATACCTCACACAGGGTAATTTACGCACCTGCTTTACAAGACCTATTATTTCAATGTTATAGAGAAAGATTGTGTCCGTACGCCATATACTGTAAGTAATACCCCGTTCTTAACATTAATCATCAATTACAAACCCCAATGTACTTTAATAAACTAATGAAAGCATATGGTCCTCCGGGGATTCAAACTCGGGACACCACACCCAGAACATAAGCATCTAAACCATTACACCACCAGCTTTACAGGTTACTTCTACACGCTGCGTAGGAATTGTGTTGGTTTTTGTGGTGGTGACGTCCATATTGTGTGAGATGCGTCTGACATTCCCAGAGTTTCCCACACATGCTATCTAAACTTTGTACACTCTATCTATGTACTAGGTCTATTCTTTCTCACAATGTTCTCCCACTCACTCTCACTCACTCTCTCTCTCTCACCATGTCCTCCCACTCACTATCTCTCACTAAGTCCTCCCACTCACACACACTCTCCCTCTCACTATGCCATCCCACTATTTTTATCTTTCTTCCCTCTCACCATGTCCTCACACACACACACACACTCTCACTCTCTCTCTCTTCTTTGCTATCCTTTCCTTCCACTGTCCCTTACTCTCGGGTTAGCTATCTCAACTAGAATTAAGTCCTGACCACCTCGCTGGGATCGTAAGGCATGTGTGGTCAGTGTATCTATGTAAATGTATGTAAACCTCTCTCTCTCTCTCTCTCTCTCTCTCTCTCTCTCTCTCTCTCCATTTAACCCATTAATATAACTACTAGAACCTCCACCTCGGTCTTACCCCTTCACATACCACAATAGGTAAAACAACTCTCGTATCAATCGTGTATCAATCGTGTATCAATCGTGTATCAATCTTATTTAATCAGCGCTACCACTGACGTCTAACTTATGCATCGTCATCAGGCAAACTAAGCACAAACCAAAATCATTAAGGGGTAGTAATCACTTTTTCTGGAACCCCTTCCCCCTCATGTTTAGTATGTTATTTTTGAGGTTTTTAGACGTTCGTTCCGTTAGTTTGCCGATTTTGAGACCTTTCACCTCATTTTTGTTGTCAATATTAAGACCTTTCGTGCCCTTTAGGTGTCTATTTTTTCCTGGCGAGCAAAAGCGAGCCGCAAATTTTCGAAGGAACAGCCTTCGGCCTGGACATTTTTCTACCGAAAAATGTACAAATTAATCTTGAAAGGGTGTTTAGGGGGTGTTTTTCTAAGCTTGATGGAGGTCTAACGAGGACACTAAGAAATATATTAATAATTATAATATACATAGAGATTCTGTGCGTAAAATTCAAAGATATTGGCGTTTGTTGCTCTCCCAAATTCCACTGAAACATACATTAACGCTTAACTGCCAGTATATATATAGTTTCTAAGGGGAGGAATAGTTTTTGTGGACCACTTCTCCCTCATGTTTAGCCCAATTAGTTAGACAATTTTAAGACTGTTTGTGCCATGTAGGTGTCTACTTTCTTCCTAGCGAGCAATGGCGAGCAATGGCGAGCAATAGCATGATGGAGATCTTGGAAGGAAACTAAATATAAAATAATAAATAAATAATAAGTAAATTAACAAATACATACAAATAAAAACGAGTCTCCCGTTAAATAGCTTTTAGAAACTGGAGGTTCAGACATTTGACCGATTTTGTTTTGTTTTGGCTTTGTGTACAGTATGTGACAATATGCTTAACCCCTTCTGTACTGACGACGTCTTTTTAACTTTATTCTGGCTACTGGTAGACGGTTTTCTTCAGTTTATAAAGGGCCTCCAGCAATTAACAGGCTTCGAACTTGCTCACTTAACTCTTTCTACTACCACAGATCTTTCTTAGACTGCACAAAATAGTCTAAATATAGCTAACATAAAATTGAAAATACCTCGCCGGTACAGTAGGGGTTAATCTACCTACAGTATAATTAATCTAGTGAATTGCCGACTTGCGAGTTTCGTTCTATAAGGAAGTTGGAGCTGTACACAACGATATTTAACAGCATTTACAGCTAAACTACGGTCGTAGTAAATTTATACATAATATATAAAACCCAATTCAACATAACATTTACCCATCAGAAACGTACATTATTATTGCATTTCTGTTTAATATCGATGTTCACGGCTCCAACTTCCTTATAGCCTGAACTCGTCAATTAATATAGCACAGTGGATCTATGGACCAATATTGAGAGTTAAAGGATATAGGTACCATAACATGTAGTAAATTCCAAATAACGAGCCATAAATCACCACAAACCAGCAATGCGTGACCAACATGTTAACTATTTCAGATTTTATGGACATGATACATCAGAAATTAAGGGGAGGCAGACCGTTTGTTTGGTCTATTAATTCATTTATGCATATATTTTTTTAGTCTCCTCCCTAGAACTCCATCAAGCTTAGAAAAACACTCCCTAGACCCCCTTTCAAGATTTTTTTTTACATTTTTCGGTAGAAAAATGTCCCGGCCGAAGGCCGGTTCCTCTTAAAATGGTAGGCTCGCTCTCGCTCGCCAGGAAAAACATCGATACCTAAATGGCACGAAAGGTTTTATAATTGACAACGAAATGGGGCGAAAGGTGTTAAAATCGCCAAACTAATGGGCCGAACGTCTTATAATCTCAAAACTAGTGGGACTAAACATTAGGGAGAAGGGGGTCCAGACAAACGGTCTGCCTCCCCTTAACGCTATACCTCGCCATTTATTTCACACCATGCGTCGCTCTCCATATTTCTTCCAAAAACAGCGTGCCTGACTCGGAAAAAAATAGCGTATATTGTTGAAATGCTACGAATTCTCTCACCTAGACGTTTTTTGTTTTCGATCTTTTGGGAACAAGTTTTAGTTTTTGTCGACACCGAATTAATATATTACGTCTGGCCACCGTTTGGTAATCTCTGTATCCATGTGATATACAGTATTTCATAGATAGATAGATAGATAGATAGATAGTCAGTCAGTCAGTCATATTTTTATTTCATAAAAAGATACAAGGTGTGCTCTTTACATATTGGTTAAAACAAAAAATAATAATAATACATACACATATACAGTATATACATTCACACCCATTGTGTCTATGACATGTTCATAGGTGTAATTTCTGGGGAGCCACCCTTCGGTCGGGACATTATTCTACCGAAAAAACAACAAAAAAACAATACAAATTAAACTCGAAATGGGATCATGAAGATGTTTTTTTTTGTTTTAATGCTTCATGGAGGCCTAGGGAGGAAACTAAAATAATATTTAAGAAATAAACGAATAAACAAATATAATACCTGCCCCTTTAAGGAGTAGGATTTCACAGTGGGAAGATTGAAGAAGGCGGCCGTTCGTGTTAATTCTTTGCAATATGGATAACTACACCATATGAGGATTCAAGTGTTGACAGCATTTCAATTTGGCCTAGGGAAGCAAATAATCAATAAATGACCAGAATAGTCTTCTTGTGAGATTAATATTCATTTGTCTCGCTATCGCTCGCCAGGAAAATATCGACACCTAAATGACACGATAATTAGTCTTAATATTGACACAGAAAAAAGGCGAAGGTTTTAAAATCGTAAAACTATAGAGCCGAATGTCTTAAAATCTGAAAATTAATGGGTCTCAGTATGAGGGAGAAGAGGGGCCAGAAAAAACCGACCATCTCCTCTTAATATTTTGAGAGAACTCCCATAAGATGGCCTCAATAAAAAAAAAAAAAAAAAAAAAAATCACCCTGGAATTGGGAGAATATAGAAATGGTGAGACAAGTAATATCATTTTGATCACCCAATGCCTCGAATACTAGAGTTGGGACAGAGGAAGTAGTAGGGGGTGAGGTACCCTGGATCAGTCCTTAACTTTTCATTACTCACCATACCCAGAGATCCCCTAATCTATCGCCCCCCCCCCCCCCCCCCACCCCATCCACCACCAGAGGCTGTATATATTATTATTTTGCACACACACACACACACACACACAGGAAGAGAGAGAGAGAGAGAGAGAGAGAGAGAGAGAGCGAGAGAGAGAGAGAGAGTGAGAGAGAGAGAGAGAGAGAGAACAAAAAAGTGAGAAAGAGAAAGTCCGGTGGGTTGATTGGTGTGGAGGGTGAAGGGTTGGGCAGACTCCGCCCAGAAATCTTCTTAAGGGTGGTTTTGGTACCCTCAGCTTTAAGGTTGCCATTTTGCATACATCACTACATAATTTATTCTCTCTATTATTTTTGTTTTTCCTATTCTATCTATTCAGTTTATTCTTTCTGTTTATATTATATTTCTTCTGTTTAATATGTCTAGTCTTCTTGTCATCTCTATTCTTTCTATTCCATTTAGCATATCCCACCGTCTATTCATTGTCCTTTCTAGTAGTGTCCTTTGTGTTTCTAACGGGGTAATGCCTAATATTCGATCCTTCCCTGCAGAAGACAGACTGGATAATGTAAACCATTTTTTTTTTTTTAAGAGACAATGAACGGAGGAAGGAAAAACACAGATAAAACAAAAAGGTCCATGTGCCTAAAGTCTTCCTCCATTCATAAAATGTTTGTAACAACTGGATTTAAACATTTGTAGATTGTAAGTTTGTGGAAAGCAATTCGAGGGAAGTGAATTCGAAAGAGTAGTAGTTCTGGGGATAAATTAATTTTGATAAGCAGAAGTTCTGCATTGTGGAGGAGAAAGTGTAAATTCATATTCATAAATTCAAATACATATATGGGTAAGATTGTAGGCTAGCTATACGAACAGGCAAAGTATAACACATCTCCCAGTTTCATCCTAATCCACCTCCAACAAACTCCCAAAAAATAATGCTTCTTAAAAATATGTATCTTATTTAACTGAACTGAATTGTTTAGATCGGTTTATTAGCTGAACACAACAAAACAAAAACAAACACAAGCTGATACACTGGCATTATAGGTAACATTTTGCATACAAGTACAACACGTATATAAAGCGAAGGTTGGAGAAGTGTCCCCATAGATATTCGCCGCTCCGCCCACCGTCACTCCCACCCACACGCCCCGCCCCCTTGGTGACGTCAGAGCAGCTGAGGTGGACCGATACAGCTGCTCCACCACTCCCGACACTCAGCGGTAGGGGGAGCGGGAGGGGGAGGCGGTGGAGAAGGGGGAGGGGGGAAGATAGAGGGAGGATCACTGACTTACCCCACCCACAACTTGCCAAAGGACCACCTAGGGTACATGGAATAACATATTTTATAGATAGATACATAGACAGATAGATAGATACATATAAATAGATAAATAGATATAGATAAATATAGATTGATAGATAGTTAGTTAGTTAGTTAATTCTTTATTTCATAAAAGGTTACATGGTAACATTTTACATATATACAGATAGACTCAGACTCAAATCTTTATTTCATAAAAGGCAACACAATTAACTTTTTACATATATACAATAGAGATAACAGTAACCTCATACATTACCGCATTCTAGGTTCATGGTTTTGTACAAACATAATTCTTGACTTGATAGCATTTATATCATTAGTTTTCAAATCTGATACGTCATATTCATGTAATAGGATATGGTTAACTTCCTTTCCTAACGATAGGTATTCATCAAGGTTTAATAAACATTTCTGTAAAAACTTGCAAGGTTTTAGGAGACATTTGTGAGCAAATCTAATTTTTAACCAATTCATTAAATGATTAAATGTCATTAGTCCAGCCAATTCACATGCATGATTATTACTTTCCCAATATTTTAATTTCAGCATTTTCTTTATTGCTTTGTGGTAACCAATTGCAAATTGCTTAAGAGGAAGTTTGCACTTTTTGTTATAAAACCATAATTCAGAACCATAAAAACTTGAGCAGTAACTTTGGAACAACTGAGTAAAAACCCTAACATTAACATTAGAAAATTTACGTAAAATACAATTAAATTAATTATAAAACTTGTTACGACACCTAATTACGTCTGTCATTATTTAAATTATCATCTATTATAAACCCTAGATACTTTTGTTCATTAACAACATTCAATATCTCTCCACATAGCATCAACTTTGGCTCTAAGTTTTTATCTTTATTGTCTTTGAAATACATGCATGATGATTTATTAATATTAATGTCAATATCAATTTCTTTTGCTTCATTTCCAAGCATATTTAGTAAAAACTGTAATCCCGATGACGATGGTGCTAATACAACAATATCGTCAGCGTAAGCACTAATATTACTTGATATATTTCCTAGTGTGCACTCCTTTTTACATTTAGACACTTTTTCAATCAGCTTATCTATATAAAGATTAAATAATATCGGAGACAAGACTCCTCCCTGTCTTACTCCATTCATTATTTTCCAGGGTTTTCATATTGAGTCTTTATGCTTAGTAGCAACCAGTTGATTTCTATAAAGATATAATATTATGTTCGCATAAAAGTGTGGAATACCTGCTTCAATAAGTTTACTTATTAATGTGAAATGTGAAATGTGAAATGAGATAGATAGATACATAGATAAATAGATTGATAGATAGGTGTGCGTGTGTTTTTTTTTTTTTTTCTGTGTCCATGTATGTGTGCATGTATGTGTGTATATATTCCCGCCATTCAATGGTAATATAATCATTATCACAATATAAGAAGCGAACACCTACATAAAGTACACCTTACATGTAAATTCAATACCCATCCTAAGAGTACAATATATGCAAATGAACAAACTATGCTACATTAAGGGAGCTCAGACGGTATTATGCAGCATCATTTACTGGTTCGGCTCAATCGTTTAAGGAAGGGGTTTAGTTTGCTCTCTAAACCTCTATCAAGCTTAAATAATACCCACAAGACCCCCCTTCAATATAGATTTGTATATATTTGTAGGCTAGAATAATGCATAAGCTCATTCATGTTTAACTTAAATTTAAATTGATTAGGAATGAGGGAAAGAGAGGATGAATTGCTGAACAGGTACAAATGCTAGAGAGGTTAATGAACATATGTCAGAAAAGCAAGGAAATGTAAACTTAGAAAGTCACTGAATTATGCGTGAATGAATGAGTATTTGCTATTGTCTCGAAGAACACCAGTGGACATCCAAGTACGGGGAGCCTGGAGTGTCCTAGACAAAAGGACCCTTCAGTTCCTATAAAATGTTTGGTGAGTAAACGTTTTGGCTCGCAAACAGTTTTAGATCACGGGTTTCCACCTGTTACCGGTAGGGCACCTTCTTGATGGTGTAATGGTTAAGGGGAGACTGACCGTTTGTTTGGTCTATTAATTCATTTATTTATATATTTTTTTAGTTTCCTCCCTAGACCTCCATCAAGCTTAGAAAAACACCCCCTAGACCCCCCCTTCAAGATAAATGTGTAAATTTTTCGGTAAAATAAATTCCCGGTCGAAGGCCGGTTCCGCTTAAAATTGCAGGTTCGCTATCGCTCGCCAGGAAATAATCGACACCTAAATGGCACGAAAGGTCTTAAAATTGACAACGAAATCGGGCGAAAGGTGTTAAAATCGCTAAACTAATGGGCCGAACGTCTTATAATCTCAAAACTAGTGGGGCTAAACATTAGGGAGAAGGGAGTCCAGAAAAACGGTCTGCCTCCCCTTACGGTGTCTAAAATATGTGTGTGATAACCCAGGTTCGAATCCCGGTGGATCACATATATACTTTCATTAATATCATTGGAGGTGTTAGGTGGTGTGGGGAAATTAATAAAAAATAGATTAGTATTCGATACAATACCCTGTTCATTATAAGTAGGCCAAAACCTTCGACTACTAACCTCTATAAATCAAACGTGACTAGAGTAATCGAACATATAATTCTACCATTTGGGAAGAGTCAGCCAGAGAATGGGTGTGGACATTTACAGACCATTATTTTGTTCTAGCCCTTTTTGAGTTACAGAGAGTAAGGTTTAAAATGTCTGGCCTACTAATAATGAATGGACTACAAACACATTGTTAATAATCTGCATTATAGGCCTATGTTGCAGTTACATAACTACACTTCAGCCACTGTGTTGTAGTTTCAGGAAATCGGCCCTACTAAATTCGTGTGTTACTTATATCTGCCTCATTAATTCGTGTTACTTATATCCGCCTCATTAATTCGTGTTACTTATATCTGCCTCATTAATTTGTGTGTTACTTATATCTGTCTCATTAATTCGTGTTACTTATATCTGTCTCATTAATTCGTGTTACTTATATCTGCCTATATCATAAACACCTATAACTAAACAAAGTGGCCTATATCATAAACACCTATACTAAACAAAGTGGCCTATATCATAAACACCTATACTAAACAAAGTGGCCTATATCATAAACACCTATAACTAAACAAAGTGGCCTATATCATAAACACCTATAACTAAACAAAGTGGCCTATATCATAAACACCTATAACTAAACAAAGTAGCCTATATCATAAACACCTATAACTAAACAAAGTGGCCTATATCATAAACACCTATAACTAAACAAAGTGGCCTATATCATAAACACCTATAACTAAACAAAGTGGCCTATATCATAAACACCTATACTAAACAAAGTAGCCTATATCATCAACACCTATAACTAAACAAGTGGCCTATATCATAAACACCTATAACTAAACAAAGTGGCCTATATCATAAACACCTATAACTAAACAAAGTGGCCTATATCATAAACACCTATACTAAACAAAGTAGCCTATATCATAAACACCTATAACTAAACAAAGTGGCCTATATCATAAACACCTATAACTAAACAAAGTGGCCTATATCATAAACACCTATAACTAAACAAAGTAGCCTATATCATAAACACCTATAACTAAACAAAGTAGCCTATATCATAAACACCTATAACTAAACAAAGTGGCCTATATCATAAACACCTATACTAAACAAAGTGGCCTATATCATAAACACCTATAACTAAACAAAGTGGCCTATATCATAAACACCTATAACTAAACAAAGTGGCCTATATCATAAACACCTATACTAAACAAAGTAGCCTATATCATAAACACCTATACTAAACAAAGTAGCCTATATCATAAACACCTATACTAAACAAAGTAGCCTATATCATAAACACCTATAACTAAACAAAGTAGCCTATATCATAAACTCCTATAACTAAACAAAGTGGCCTATATCATAAACACCTATAACTAAACAAAGTGGCCTATATCATAAACACCTATAACTAAACAAAGTGGCCTATATCATAAACACCTATAACTAAACAAAGTGGCCTATATCATAAACACCTATAACTAAACAAAGTGGCCTATATCATAAACACCTATAACTAAACAAAGTAGCCTATATCATAAACACCTATACTAAACAAAGTAGCCTATATCATAAACACCTATACTAAACAAAGTAGCCTATATCATAAACACCTATAACTAAACAAAGTAGCCTATATCATAAACACCTATACTAAACAAAGTAGCCTATATCATAAACACCTATACTAAACAAAGTAGCCTATATCATAAACACCTATAACTAAACAAAGTGGCCTATATCATAAACACCTATACTAATAGGTGGGATCATAGAGGGACATTATTTTAACATGATCCTATTTTTCGCAGAGGTAACCTTAGCTGGATGACTGCCTTTTTGTCTATCAGATGAATGTCCAAACTATTCACATACAGATTATAATTAATCAATCCTCAGGAAATCCTGGCCCAATATGAACCCTCGAACAGCAAAATGAACCTCCAAAATTTAAATATTAGGTAATGAGACGATTCGGTTCAGTTCGATCTAGCTTAAAAAACTTATGGCCACGATTTGTGTCCGAGAGTGCACTTAAGGGGAGATGGGTCGTTTTTCTGGTCCCCCTTCTTCCTCATGTTTAGCCCAATTATTTTTCAGATTTTAAGAACGTCGGCCCATTAGTTTGGCGATATTAAGACCTTTCGTCCCATTTTTTTATGTCAATATTAAGACTTTTCGTGTCATTTTTTTCTTCTGGCGAGCGATAGCGAGCCTGTAATTTCAAAGGAACCGGTCTTTGGATGGAACATTTTTCTATCGAAAAATGTACAAATTTATCTTGAAGGAGGGTCTTGGGGGGGGGGGTATTTTCGTAGCTTGGTGGAGGTCTAGGGAGGAAGCTAGAAAACTAATAAATACATGAAAAAAATCCATTTGCACACTCTCTCATTTGGTGAATATTTGATTGCCCTAATGAACTTAATAATAATATAAGATGCCACGATCATCATGATAGTTGCTGCTATACATATCCAGCACCCATTGATCTCGCTCACTTAAATGGTTGTTTATGTGATTAATTATTACTGAGGTTTGGATGCGGGAGAGATAAAGTGGACTGTGGGGTTTATGGTAGAGTCACTCATAAACAAATTTGAATCTCACCTATATCTTATATTATGGAAGTATTTCTCTGGAAACGAATTTATGAATATATTTTTCTATACATCAACTACAAAAATATATATACTGTTTATTGAAAAGCAAGTTCTATCTAAAAATCTAAATCAGATATAGTTATAATTGCATAAGGAAAACCCGAGGGGATCCACAAATGTGTATATGTGACTGTGCAGAGTGGGGGTACAAAGGAATACAAAGGAAATCAAGCAACAACAGGTCTATAAGATCATAAGACAATGGGAGTCTGCAGAAAGCCGATTGGCACACACAAGGTCGATCCCTCTCACACCCAACCCTAATTATATTGCCTAATTATAGGCCCCACTCACTAACACCATGAGGACTGACCTCACCAAAACGGTCAGAGGTCAGAAAACTTGAGTCTGCGGAGCGCCGATTGACCCACACCCAGCAGATCTCCCTCACACCCAACCCATCTCGTCCATATGTCTATCTAATTTTATCTTAAAGCTCTCTATCGGCCTTGATCCCACTATAGCATTTGGCAGCCTATTCCTATCTAGCAAACCAACATTTGCCTATATTATCTTTTCTGAAACGAAATTTATGTAATTTATCTATGTGGGAGTGTGCCTCGTTAAGACTCTGAACCCCCGACCAAAATCTTATTCCTCAGTTCTTGTGATATAAATGGTTATTGATATTTGTTGTACTTTATTTGTTCATTTATTTGTCTGTATTTTGTTGGCAGATATTATAAATGATAATTTGTGATCTAGCGTGCATTAGCCTACTTGCTAGTATAGTTTCAGGAGTAGAATATTTCTCTCTCTCTCTCTCTCTCTCTCTCTATCTTGATATATATATATGTATATATATATACTATATATACTGTATATATATATATATATATATATATATATATATATATATATATATATATATATATATAGAGAGAGAGAGAGAGAGAGAGAGAGAGAGAGAGAGAGAGTCAAAATCAGATCACCTTTTTACTTCCAGATATTTCCTCTGGAGAAATCTTATTCCAGAATATGAATTTCTGTTTAACCCTATTTGATCCGAAGGAGGTCTTTTTGGAACCTCCCCCCCCCCCTTGTTTCGCTCCATTAGTTTGGAGATTTTTAAGACGTTTCACCCAATTAGTTTGGCGATAAGATGCTTCACCCCATTCAGGCGTCGAATTTTTCTTTTTTTAGGGAAGCGATAGTGAGTTTGTAACTTAGAAGAACTTGGCCTTTGGCCGGGACATTTTTCTATGGGATTTTTTTTTTTTACACATTTAGTTTGAAAGGGCTTTTAGTTTGAAGGAAGTCTGAGAAGGCGTTTTTGATAGTCTAGGGGACAAACTAAAATACATCGCTCGAAAATAGCAAAATCACTCAAATCCACTCTAACAATCGAACATAATATCATAATAACCCACAAGACGTCGGACCAGATAACGTTAAGATAAAAAGTGTTTCTAATTAAATTGATAGGAACTACTTCATAAATAATAACCACGACGGATCTTGCTTATTAGGGGGTCACTTTTTTTTTTCTTTCTCTCCTTTTCTCTCTTTCTCTGGCTTGTATCCATTCGGCCCATTCAGCCAACTGTTTTAAAACGTTTATCCCCATCCAGGTATCGATTCTTCCTGGTGAGCGATAGCGAGCCAGCATTGTATGGAGAAATCCGGCTTTGCCGGAAAATTTTTCTATCGACAAATTTACAAATTTAGCTTGCTGTAAAATATATATATATATATATATATATATATATATATATATATATATATATATATATATATATGCTGGCTCGCTACAGCTTGCAAAGAAAATATTAACACCTGGATGGGGGTAAACGTCTTAAAACAGTAGGCTGAATGGGGGCCGAGTGAATACAAGCCAAAGAGAGAGGGAGGAGAAAGAGAAAAACAGCGAGGTGGGCTCCCTTAACCCTTCCAGGATTATGCCGCGTTTGACAGTTTATAGTGGATATTATTAGACGATTGTATACAGCTTTGGAAAGATGTGTGGGTATTAAAAGGGTAAAAACTGGGTATTAAAAGGGTAAACACTATCTCAATTTATCCTCTGACTTTCAAATACCCTTCCTAAGCCGAATCAAATCGTCCATCATAGTCAGAAAACACATAATGCGTCATCCTATCTTGAAAGGGTTAAATACTACAGGCATATTAACCTGACACGTTCTATATTCTGACACTTTCTGTATATCGACGCTCTCTACGTTCTGACACTTTGTACGTTCTGACACTTTCTATGTTCTGACACTTTCTATATTCCGACACTTTCTATATTCCGACACTTTCTATGTTTCTGACACTTTCTATATTCCGACACTTTCTATATTCCGACACTTTCTATATTTTGACACGCTATATTCTGACTCTTTATATTCTGACTCTATATTCTAACTATATTCTGACTGTATATTCTGACACTTTTCCATATTCTGACTTGTTATATTCTGACACTGTATATTCTGACACTTTCTATGTTCTGACACTTTCTGTATTTCTCACAATTTCTATATGTTGACACATCTATATTCTGACACTTTCTATGTTCTGACACATTCTATATTTTGACACTTACTATAATCTGACACTTTCTATATTCTGACGTTCTATATTCTGACACTTTCTGTATTTTGAAACTTTCTATATTCTGACATTTTCTATATTCTG